>LUCH01001646.1:54426-119531 GCA_013368495.1 Paragonimus heterotremus
TCTATACTATATATATATATATATATATATATATATATATATATATATATATATGTCTGGAAGAGGGCTGTGTAATGAAGTCTGATAAACATACTGAGCACCTTTCTAATTGCATCACCATATGCAATAACTCTTTGTAACTCGAACCGAAGGGTGGTTTAATCACCGAGGTTCGGGCATGCCTGACGCTACCATCAAACTAGAAAACTATTTACTGCGGTCTGAAGGAGACAGAAGCATTCCAAGCAGTACACTGAGAAACACTCGCCGATTCGATGATGCAGCCACCTAGTTAACTTGGAGTAAAATAAATCAACAGCTGGTTGTCAAGACCACTACGAATGAATGCATGCAACGGTGTATACTATCGGCAACCAGTGTAACCAGGTTAGCGTGGTGTCGTTAACCAGTTCGAAGTCGATCACAGACATTGAAGTAACGATCCTGGTCTCTTGTGCACATCCACTCAGTGTCCGTCTATTCGGTGCATCTGATCCACTCGATCACATTAGAAAACAGAATACCAATTAATAAGCGCACTGTATTACCACAACACAATGTATTAATGAGTAATGAGGTGAAAGACGGGCGTTGTAAACAAGGTCAAGTTGCCCGTTAAGAATACTGATAAATCCGGAACGAGTATACTCGAGGGTCGCAATGTCCGGATCAGTATGGAGATCCTTTCCTAATACTTCCAAATGCACACGATTAACACTTAGCTGCTTACATCCTGAACACGAACATCCCACATATCACAGACAGTAAGACGCATCCATGTGGCTTCTCGCGGTTTCGTTTCATTAATGGGCACTACTCTAATGACAACGCAATCAAACAACGATGACAATCTCTCCAGTGAACCCGATTAACTGTTAATGTATCCAGATATATCGGAGATTTTTTGTGTTCCAATCGAGGCAAACCAAAAAGCATACAGCTGTCATCTTTGTCCCAAAACCCTTCCAACCAGTATGACAACAGGTCGAGACTTGTTAATGAAGATTCTGCGACATGCCAAACCAATACGAAGCTAGTGCGAAATGAATTACAACCACCGTCCGCTTGATAGGTCAGTAATCAGAAACAGGACCTAGATACCAATTCACACGGCTCGAAACAATGGGTGGTAAATGTTAGCCTCGGGTAATACTCGTTATGATAGACGACACAAAAGTACCATAGTACGTTAGGTGATAGTTAAAACTAAGGTAAGTGAGGTAAACACATGGACTAAGCGAGGAATGGGCTAAAGTTATCACAGTGTGAAGAAGAGTACCGCAAAAAGAGGGCGTTGTACACCGAATGTTCGTAACAGTAAGCAGCTGGAAATAAGCTTGGAAATAAGTGCTAAAATTTTCCTCTGTTGATTCGTACTGATATGAGGCCGACTCAGAATTAGGCCAGAAGGACCTAAGTGGTGTTCGTGTTCTATAGGTTTTAAGTCATCGCTGGTAATATGGTGTGTGCTACGCTTCTGACAGTAGGTCACGTCTAAAATGAGAAACTTATAACATGCCGTCGAACTTACATACGACCTTGGTGTCCTCTAGTTTGTATTGGTTTACAGCGGTTATCTCTCAGACTCATGCTATTTTCGACCGCAATCTTTTTAGAATGGACGAAATCGGACGAAATATCATGTTCTACCGGTTCAACGGACCATCATGTTTTTGACTGAAACGTCTAGTTAAATGAATTCTTCGTCAGTGAAAAATATTTGATTGCGTTGATTAAGTGTGTACGATCGTTGACTCGTAACTGATATTCATACAAATATTTTATCGTAGTTTACTGGAGTTTAACGTTTAGGACTTGCTCGATTTTTGTAGACTTCTAGTAGTTACATCTGCGTCAGATGTTGAACATAGACCGCAAACGAAAATGAAGTAGTTAAACCGACGGCCAGTGATCGTACGGAGCTTGAACCGCACACATTCAAGGTTGCCAGTTCTCGCATAGGTGATGTAAGTGTGGGCACCCAGACAGATGCATTGGCACAAGTTGCTGAACACTGACCAATATCCAAGAACTAGTTACGTCAGTTTGCACAGTTTGCACAGAGTGAAGTTGATGTGCATGTTTGCGTACTCAGCAGTGCCCAACTTGTGTAATAGTAAACAAACTTTCCAAACCTGGTCGTGACCAGAAAATTCAGCTCCAAAAACACCTTCGTAACCTTTAAACCACGTTTCAGTTGATAGCCAGGTAAAATGAGAAGTCTGGGACTGATGGAAACGATTTCCACTATATGCTAGTGAGGATGGATACTGATGGAGAGACTGACAGCCTCTCCGAAAAAATTCCCGCTTGCTTGACTTGTTTCCGCAATACAAATTCTGTCTCAATTAGACATGACGCAGAAGTTGTCCTACACAAGTAATCCGGGGTTCTTGTGTATGCACACACGCCTACGACCAAGCTCACTACAAAAGAAAACAGACCAGAATTGGTGAACGCACTTTATTAGCACCGCACAACGTAGCATTAATTGAATTGTTGAGAAATAGTCAATGCATACAAGACCAAATGCCGTCTGGAGAAGTCAACCAATCAGAATGCAGATAACATTGAACAGTTAACCAACCAGGAATAAGGAACTGTCGGTAGGACTCAAAGCAATTAACGGTAGTGTCTTTGAAGGTAGAGACGTTCTTAGTAGATCTACACATGTGTATCGAGATTTGAGTGTTCTCAGTGCTACCTGTTGTAATACAGGCAGTTCGCTTGAGACCGACAGTTTCGTCAAGTGATCAGCACCACCCTGTTGACACTCAATGTTACAGACGTTCGAACAAGAATTGTGAAAGAAAGAGTTGTATTTGCTAACGTCCACCGTTCACGGCATTGATTTCAATTCATTATGTCATACGTTACGGGATGAAAATAGTAAGAGACTCGTTATGTGTGATAAACATTATCTCTGTCACTCGGAAGACACCAAGTGAAATGACCTCGTGGACAACAAAGCAGTTCGGAAGAAGTCGAGAAACGCGATCAATGATTCAGATGGTAAGGTGTGATGGTTGGGTGGCATACCCCGCATATGAAATGGACGTGTACCGAGACCACCAAAATTTGGACAAAACCGCGAGATGACCACAACTGTCCGATTGGAACCGGTGGCACATTTGGGAGCGAGTATGCCTCTGCACCAGTATCAAATATTGGTTAAACTTTAGTTTTTAATCAAACGTCAAGTTTTTATTATATCCGATCCACGATCTTACCACGTCATAGTTGACGTGAATGGCGCCCCGCGACCACAGTAATACATGAAGTTGTCTAAGGCTAGTAACACTCGTATGTATAACAGTTCAAGGACGAATGCAATAGTACCACATAAACTAAGCACTCACCACTATCTGAGAATAGGCATCAAGCTGTAAAATTTATACATGCTGATCAAAACGCTCTTTAGAGGATGGAGACGACAATTTGATTAACCATAACCCGCTCTCCCAAATTTGGCTAAAAGATATTAACCACCGTGCCAGGATACTTGTCTTTTGTACCCTTTCTGGATGAAAATACGTACCCCCAGGTTAGTACACATAATTCCCGATATTGGTCATACAACGGTATTTTTTGGGGAAAATTACAATTTCATTCAGAACAATCAAGTAAAATTACCGAAGACGATATTTTCCCAAGACACCTTTTCACAGCTCATGCCAGTTACGGAACACGAAGTGTGGTGAATAAATCAGCCGGTGAACACAGAGTAGTACATATTATGAATAGATCACTGAAACACCAAATATAACGATCACCGACTCAATAATTCGATTAGATTGTCATGTCCGGTACAAATCCTAGTGTGGTGGATTATCAAACCGGAGGTGTGAGTATTTCAACACTCGGTGGAATACCTCAACACGTAGGAGATACGTCCAAAATCTCATAGCGAGCGGATCGGGGACAGCATGGGCGACCGAATAAGTCATCACTCAACTGGATCGGACCAACGGGCGAGATATGACAAGCAAAATAGGATAGACAACCAGATCGGCGGCGTGATTATTCCAACACAGAGGAATATCTCGATACGGTCGTAGAATACAGTTAAAACCCACAGTAGATAGATTGTGGATAACACGAGCGACCTGACAAGCGATCACTCAACGAGATCGGACCAACGGACGAGGAATGGGAGGCGGAACCCCCATCCCCGGTCCCACACACAAACCGGGCGGAAGTGCACACGACGTGAGTGGAAACTGGGTGTGTTGTGGACCGGAATTCTAGTTCATAAACGCGAGTGCGCGCGCAGCATGGCAACCAGCGAGTTGGACAATAAAGATAGTGCTTTATTGGACGCCTTTTTGCTATACTATTATTCGGAAACCGAAAGAGGGAGTGCCGGAAATGCTTTTCATGTGCTGATGACCACTAGGCGTATTGACTTTGTCTCATAATTATTTTCGCTGACTTGGACATTTTACTAGTATCAATTCACCATCTGCCAAATCGCGTGGGGGTGACTTAGGAATACACAGCCCAAAATGTGAACTCGGAATATATAAACACAACGGGACCGAAAGTTGCTCCCATCAGACTTTCCTGGCTTCCTGGCTGTGATACGAACGACGATGAACATCCCTAGCTAAAGACGCTACCGGACATGAGGACGAATAAAATCCAATGATGCTAATCTAACAAACTTCTGCACACCCAGATCCAAGTTGTTTTTAGACCCTCTCTGACAATATTCACTAATTTCCACACGCTGTGACACCAGTGACAGAATAAAGGTACACCTCATGGAAAAGCAACCCTTTGTTTGAATGGGATAGCGGTGCCATCCTTGATGGTGCGAACCAAAAATTGATTTCAATCCTGAATTCGAAACAGCACAAATGCACGCCCAAATCCTGTACGGTCAAACACAATGACCCGAAGTTCGGGCGGACTCGATTGATGCTTCAGCCTAAGTAACACAGAATTAATCGATCGGCCTATGACTTTGAACGATCACAGCGATAGTTCGTCCACATGTGGTCTGAATTCCCATGGCAACGATGTCAAAACACAGCTTGCTTATGTCAGACCTGTGTGTCTGTTCCTCTGACTTTGGCCAAAACGAATTGACCGTAATGTTGTCATTCCGGGACCTTTGCACCCTGGCTAAAGCAACATCTGCAATCCGATTTCATAATATCCCAACTAATTATCTGGTCGTAATGCCGCGAGGCGTTAACCATCACTTGGAGTCATGTAGTTCTAACTGAAATCTTATGGAGACTGATTGTTACAGGTTAGATATTTTATTGAGTTACAACAGATTTTAGCATTAGACAACTGTAATTGTATTCACATTCTTCTCCCTATCATCATGAAACCATTGACTAGCCGGGGAAAATATTATTAAGCCATTGACGTAAACTCAAATTGCTAAGTGATCTGGATGAAGTTTAAGAATTTTTTAAAGACTGCTATACACATTCTTAACTCTCCTGGGAAGTCGACTGCTGAAGGACGTGGGCACGACTGCTCTGGACTAATCCAGATTAGATGAGATCATTGGGAACAACCAGGGTTTAAACTCGTGATTAACACCTGGCGTCGTCGGTACGAGTACATTTGAAGTACGGTCAGTATGAACACTAACCTATTTGACGGTCGTCACCTATAACGGAATTTTGGAATTATCGTTTCATCCAAATACTTCACGTCAAAAGCATGACATGTGAGTGTGTTCAACTTTATTTTCACTAAAGATCACTACCGAGAATTCAATTGCGGCTAGTTTCCTTCACTCCAATAACTGACATACAGACCAAATTGTGTTACTTATAAGTAGTGTGGCAGATCCCATAATTTAGATGAGATTCAAATTCAAAAAATCTGGGCTTCGGCTGGCTTCGAACCAAAGGCAGAAACAACATGCTAAAACGCAGCAAGCGTTCTACCAACTGAGCTACGAAGCTGCCCCGAGAGTGTGTGGGGGGCGGAATTGATTGCAAATATGAGACGCCGAATTGCCTAGAATTCCTAGAGGTCCTGTCAGTGGACGCAGCCCATTTGATCGAGATATAAGGCGAACGAATAACCAATAACAGCGATCTTGGTCATCAGAACCCAATAGTGTGAACTGTAGTTATTGTAATATAATCTTCCTTTAAGATTATGTGCAGTCCAGGTTTCCAGATATAACACAACCGGGACCACATTTTGACGCTCCCTTTGGGTCAGGCCTAAGGATGTTCTTTTGGGGCGGAACGCAACTTGCAGGTGAAAAAAAACTAGAGAAGGGGGAAATAACGTCGATAACAGCCGTTGTATTTCATTGCTTGTGTCACACGGAGGCTATCAGAATAGTACAAAGCAATCAACTCTGGTTTTCAAAACCAACCATCCATCAATGAGCACAGGCTCACAGAATAACAACGTGTAGTAGCTTTAACGAAAATCAAAAAAAGGATACGTCATTTGTAAACCAAACAAGAGATTATCTGTATTTCGAAAAATGTGTGAGAAAATGGGGTGGAAAGGCTGGCAAATAGAAGAAGAGGGAAGGATCAGTCAACCGTTGGCAAGCTTAGACCAAGCCAAAACCTTCGGTTTGTTGAATGGCAACCGAGAGTTTCTGAGCGAGAATTTCCTTAGAACTGTATAGAGGCAAATCCAATAAATTCGCACAAGTGTGTGCCACTGGAAGATACTCATCACCAGAGTTCATAGGCTGAATTGTGATCTGTGAACAGCGAAAGAAAGTGAATTTTTCAGCCGGCAATTTAGGAATCAAAAGTGAACCGCATACAACCCGGCTGTTTGAATTTAGACAGGAACACCCAAATCAACTTGAATTCGAATTTAATTTCACATGCAGCCAGCAATGTCACCAAGGTAACAAAGAGGTAGGAGCCAATTTGACTGGACAAATCAGCTCAATCACATGAGAGCCTAATGGTAGCTAACGTGAACTCTACGTATCAGTCGAGTATTCTCGTTTCGGTCAAAGAGTGGTACGAATGAAACATTTCGCACAACCGTCACCAAATATGCACGTTAGTTCTATCGTTGCGGAACAGCTGAACAAAATTAAAGTCAACAATCATCATATTATTATCTTTGGCCATGCACTTGTCTAGAAGAATTGACACTTTATAGAGCGAGAAAATTGTTATACGTCAGTTTATGAATGAGAACAATGATAAAACCGGTGAGATTGTTCAACCAGCTTGGACTAGAATAGAAGTCGTACATGATGAAGGTAAGTTAGCAATGGACTGGACGACATCCATCCAACCGACAGAGGTCAACAAAGACATAACGGTGAAGTTAATGGGAGTGAAAAACTCAAAGTTATCCGTAACCGAAATGAAAGTTTCGTAGGATTGAACAATGTACACTAAAGATGAGTATGATGACCAAACAGGCGAAATTGATCAAACCCGGATAGATAACCAAAACATAACTTAACAGCGTTACTGATAGGGAAATGACCCAGACTCCCAACCTACACTGAATAAAGCGAGCGGTTTAGGTGCCAACCGCATCCGCACAAACACAGCAAAGTTCAACGAAGGAAGACATCAGCTAAACTTTCAGGTGATTAATTTCAAAAGAAAGCACTGCAGGTGATGTGAGCGCCCAATAGAACTCACTCATGGATTACACTGACTTAGTTCGGGGAGGATTCGAACTTCGTTTTGCATGAAGGAGTTCCAAATGAGTAGCATAAGTATTCTTCAACTTGAAATACTCAAAATCTTAGACTGCTTTTGATTAATCAGCAGCACACTGATTAGCAGGAACACATAGATCGGTGACAAGTCTAACCGGGAAATCACTAAGGTATCGACAGTAACAAAACAGATCAGCTTTGTCTCCTCTAGGAACGACCGATTGGCTTGAGTACCGAATGTCTACATTTGGGAAAGCATCATTTTCGTCTACCAACCATGAAAGTCAAAGTTGAATCCATAATCTTGTCTGGACAAAAACGAAACACGAGCCTTCCGCGTGTTACTTCAAAGTATACCACGTGAACAGTCCAAGCAAATGTGTAAGATGTGATTCCATGTTTAAATACAAATCCCAGACAACTCATCAGTAAGGAAAGAAATGTTGTTGATCTTGGTCTGGACATGACCTTGTAATAGATCACTCACAAACGTCGACAGGCTACATGTGATAGTGATTGATCTCCTGACTTGAGTTGGAAAGATGCAATCCCGATCAGTTAGGCATGAGACAATACAGGATTAGGTGCCTGAAGTTGAACAGACCACTCAACCAAATACATCAATCAGCACGGCTACAGCATTCGTAATGCCTACTATGAAACGTATAACATGTTATATGTCGTCTAGCTAATACAAAAATAGCCCTTAATGCTAACGGGTTTTTTGTATATAAGTGAATGCATATCAGACATGGTACATATGAACTAAGTGAATTGAACCGCATGAAGGTTCAAAAATTGGCGTCAAGAACAAACAGCCTCTTCTTAATCGAAGTAGTTTCATGTTACGTGTTAAAATAGGTTGGATAAGTCTTCCGCATGCTAACTTAGTGTTTACCACATTAATAATCGGATGCGGCTGGAAAAAACACAACACAATGAGCAACCATAAGTTGGCTAAGGGATAGGAAGAAAGTGGTTTTTGTTGACAATGTCCCGTTTCTCGGTTATGAGCTAAAATGCGGGGCGTTGTTGACCAAAGACGTTGAAGTATGTGACCACCAATCTTGCCGGTACTCCGCTGTTTTGCCCAAACACCTCTTTCCAGTAAAAAAAAAGAACGCACAAAAAAGTCACACAAATCACAAGTACCGTAAGACTGACGAAACGCTTGCTCGCTTATTATCGCCGTACATTTTGCCCTATGTTGTTCTCCCGTTTACATGCGGTTAGTCTTTTTGCTAAGCGTGTTTGGTTCACGAACAATAAAAACGACTTGCTGATCAATAAATTTCACGCGCACGTTGTACAACCTCACTGCGGCTAACACTTCCAATGACGATGGCTTCATTATTGAGTATATACTTGTCAAATCAAATTCAATCACAGATTCTTAACGGAAGACGAATGGGGAACGTAAACATCACGCGAAAAGTTCAACAAAAACACATCGTGCCCCAATAAGCAAGCAAACGTTACGAATTTGTCGATGCACCAGCTCACCTTTAGGCTGCTAAACCCAACAATTGGGATACGATCACAACCGGTTAAGAAACGCAGGAATTTCTTTTTGTCCTCCACACTGAATTCATTCAACAGAACCTCCCAGAACCACTCAATCACTGGATGGTGATCCCAGTAGACACCCTGATATGACGTGTTCTGGCGAAGTTCAGACCAATTGAACACATCAGATCCAACAACCAGAGCCTGAGGAAAACCGAAACA
Organism: Paragonimus heterotremus; assembly: GCA_013368495.1. Lineage (NCBI taxonomy): Eukaryota > Metazoa > Platyhelminthes > Trematoda > Plagiorchiida > Troglotrematidae > Paragonimus > Paragonimus heterotremus. The sequence continues at coordinate 63,785 of LUCH01001646.1, forward strand.
GTGAACGATGGTTGTACGAGTCAAATGAATCCTACAGGATGGAAAACTGAAGCTCAAATCGAGTGTATACAACAGGGCAGAACATGTAGCTACCAAGAGAGATATAATGAAATGGCTTTGAATGCGTGGACAGAAACTGGCAATAATTTGAAATCATAAGTGCACAAAGTTTCGTCCAGACATTTGTTGTGGAAGTGAATAATTTTACTCGCGGACAGTGGTCAGCAGATGAGCTATCACCACAACACACCTTCACAGCATTATACGAGTAAGCTTTCAACGTTTGTAGTGGAACTCTTAACTGTGATAGCTTGAATACCTACTAACAAATAACGATATCTCAATGATAGTGAAAAGACTGAGTCAAATGGTTTGGATCTTTATTGTTGGGATCGGTGTACAAGCTTAATTCAATGGTACTCGTCCGGACCGTGTCCTGTCCTGTTCAGTTGAGCTGTTCTCTGTTCCGATCTGGGTTCAACCGCGTCACGTGTGCCTGTGTACTGACCGCATTGAATCACATCCAGTTGGAGCGTCCCAATTGACTGAGTGTGGAGGTGGTGACCGCGTGCGAGTGCGTGCGTGCGTTCCGATGTGGAAGAAGGTTTTCGGGACGATGGATGTGTGGACGTGCATGCAGTGGTTGGGACGGTGACGGTCAGTTAGTCTTAGGCCTGTCACGTGATGCGCCGCCTGAGAGGGCGAGACGAAGGTTACACAGCCTACCACCAGCTGTGAGGTTGTGATGAAACAGCGACCACAAGCCGTTCTGGAAAACACACTAATCGAACGGATTTAGTCTTGTACGAACTTGTTTCTAGTAGTGTGTGCGTGTCAGTTGGAGTGGATTCCTTTAGTAGTCGCGCTGGAATGAGACGATCAATCGATATATTGATGCGAGATGCATCGACATCCAACGTGTGATGTTTGTCCGAAAGGTTCAGAACACGACATGGACCTTTGTACGCTGGTTGTAGGGATTCGTGGAAGTTATCACAGCGGACAAATACGTGCGAACAGCCAATTTGTTAGGTTAATTAATGGGCTTGCTTTGAAGCTGTGGTGGTTGATAAGCTAACTTGGACGTGAAATACTGCAAGCGACTCACGTAGTTTGTCAGATCAGGAGAGGTTGCATTGTCCGAATAGGTTAGTAGCTGACCAGGTAAACGTAAGCTGATGCCATAGGTAAGTTGTACTGGGGAGTATTGGCTATCGGCACGAACAGAGTTGCGTAGTCCAAGAAGCACAAGTGGTAAATGGTCAAACCAAGCGGTTGATTCTAGTTTGGTAGTCAGAGCAGCCTTTAATGCCCGGTGAAACCTTTCGACCATTCCGTTGGATTGTGGATGAAAAACTGTAGTACGAATCCGTTGAATTTCGAGGAGACGTGTGAGTTACTCAAATAAATGAGACTCGAACTGGGAGCCGCGATCCGTAGTTATAGTGGATGGTACGCCATGGCGTGGAATTCATCCTACTACGAATGCTGTTGCCAAGGTTTAAGTAGTGGTGTCACAAATCGGAAAAACTTCACGCCACCGAGTAAACCTGTCGATACATGTAAGGAGATATCGGAAACTTTTCGATGGTGGCAAGGGTCCAACAACGTCAATGTGCACGTGATCGGAGCGAGCATCAGAGGGTAGAAATGATCGAAGTGGAGTGACGGTATGACGATGGGTCTTCGACTGCTGACAGGCCAAGCAGCAACGTGTCCAATTGCCAATATCCTTGTTCACGCTGACTAAACGAATCGTCCAGAAATGTATCCTGGATGCTTTGACTCCTGGATGTGACATGTTGTGAAGGGCATCGAAAACAGTTTTCCGCATTCCTTTTGGAACGATAGGTCTCGGTGATCCCGTAGAAAAATCACAAAGAAGTAACACTCCCTGATATGTTATTTGCTGAGCGTTCATTAAGCTCTTGTATTTATCTGTGCAAGGATCGCTAGCTTGAAGTTTGGCCATATGTACAAAGTCGACGGAGCTGTCGAACGAGATGTTTGCTAGTTGGACTCTTGATAGAGTGTTGCCTACCGCACTTTGCTCTCCTTTGACGTATCGGAGGTCCGATGTGTACTGGGAAATATAATCTAAGTGACGTAACTCTCGTGGTGAATAGCGATTAGGTTTGACCGATATGGCACACGTTAGTGGTCGGTAAAAACACAATGTATGTCTTTTAAAAAAATGATGGAAATGTTTAATGGTCAAACAGACAACCAATAGTTCACGGCTGAACGTACTGTAGCGAGTTTGTGTCGGATGCAAAGATTTGGAGAAAAACGAGACAGGTTGCCGCTTGTTATCAACCAACTGCTGAAGTACAGCTCCTATAGCCAAATTTGACGCACCAGTAGCGACACTGACAGGAGCGGAGGCATTCAAGTGTTGAATGGATGTTGCTTGTGCAATCATCTGTTTTATTGAGTTAAACGAATTGATTGATGTCACAGATAATCCCAAGAGTTTATTCCGTTTGGAACTCAACATATCAGTGAGTGGCTTTAATGTGTCGGCGAGATTAAGTAGAAAACGGCGGTAGTAGTTAACCATACCAATAAAACGACTAAGCTGACGTACCGAAGTGGGTTGGGGAAAATCTCTGATGGTAGCCACAGTGAAAGCAAGCGGATGTGTTGATATGATGTCCAAGAATGTCCAGTGATGACACTCTTAACTGACACTTGGAAGGATTGATGACAATACCAAAATCGCTTAAGCGTTGAGAAACTTGAAACAAATATATGCGGTGTTCCTTGAGGCTAGAGCTAACGATCAGAACATCAGCGATGTATGGATGAGCGAAATCCGGACCACGTAGCACTTCGTCTATTATACGTTGGAAGGTTTATGTCGCATTTCTTTGCCCAAATGGCATCCGTAAAACCTCAAACAATCCAAATGATGTGGTGATTGTGATTTTTGGAATGTCTTCTTCTGTCACAGGAATTTGATGGTAAGCTAGTACCTGGTCGACCATACAGAATATAGTCTTACCGTGCAGATTAGATGTGATAGCATGATTATGTGGGACAGGATATCGATCTGCAACGGTGACTTGATTGACACTTCTGTAGTCTCCACATGGACGCCAGTCATAAGAGTAATTTTTAAAAACCATGTAGGATGAGGTTAAAGAATCCCAAGTTGGAGCATGTGATCAAATTCCTCGCGGGCGATAGCGAGTTTATCAGGAGCTTAGTGTCTGGGCCTGGCAGCTACTGGCAGACCATGAGTTGAGATATGATGAACAGTTGTGTACTTAATGGACGATTGCTGGAAATTAGGATTAAATATATTCCAAGAAATTGGGCAAGCAGTGAGGTATATTACGAGTGAGCTTCAGTGAGTGTAACTGACAAACGAAGAGAATCAACGTTTGCTGATTGATCTGTGACAATCAGGGTGGTGGTTGGATCGAGAAATCGGTGGTTCTTCATGTCTACCAAAAAGCTGAAATTGTTGGGAAAATCTACCCCCCCCCCCCCCCAAAAAAAAAACTGCAAATCGTAAATCAGCAATAAGAAATATACATCTCTAGATGCGTCTCAAGCCGAGGAACACTGTTAGGGAACGTTGGCTGTAGGTCCGAGTGGAAGAACCGTTGGCAGCTTTGAGTGTGACCACTTTCCTTATCAAGTACGGAAAATAGGCGACTTGAGGTTTGAAAGCCAGCTGAATTTGTCGCAGAACTCAACTGGTGTTGCTGTTTCCCGAGTGGTTTGGAAGTCGGAGAGAAAGCACATGGAGTGGTGCAACGTCTTGCATTAGCGCCAAGTTTACGATGATAAAAACACATTCCATCTGTCTTGTGATTTTCAGATGGAGAGCGGTTCAACGATCGACTGCGTGAACGAAAGTGAGCAGTCGGTTGTGAGTGTGATTGGGACAATTGCGCTGTCAACTGACTCAGATGAAGCTGGCTTTGTTGAATATTCCGTTGATGTTCACAGATCAGGGACTTAAACGGTGTTGCGTCAGTGGGAGCGGATGCCAAGTGCGTAAATCCAGTGGCACTGTTAGTTGGCATGGCTTCGATGACTTTATCTGCCGATGAAGCTAGGCTGTCCAAATTCTGATCGGGAACAAGCGAAAGTTCTACTTGCACGGAACTTGGCAGACGTTGAACAAATCTCCGTATAAAACTCACACGACAGGTGGAATATGTTTTTATCATCGTAAATTTGGCGCCAGTGCAAAACTTTGCACCACTCCATGTGCTTTCTCTCCGACTTCTAAACCACTCGGGAAACAGCAACACCAGTTGAGTTCTGTGACAAACGCAGCTGGTTTTCATACCTCAAGTCGCCTGTTTATCATACTTGATAGGGAAAGGGCAAGACGAGGGCTATACGGTCTAAACCATCATTAGTATTGTTGATAGCAATAAATCCGTAATTGGTATTGGTACATGTAACTGGAACCGACGATTGGATCCTGCAAATAAATCCAGTTCAATCGATAAAGTCGGCTGCATCTATCAACAGTTCAACAACAGAACGATTGCACACAAAACACAACACTGTGCTACAAATCACAATATGGAAAACGGTAAGGCACTCGGACAGCATGTTGGATCAAAATTCAACATGACGAATGCAAGTCTGAGCGCACGTCCTACAATTAGACCAAACGAGTCGGCCAATCAAAATAGACATAGTAGATACACCGTTGATTTCAACCAGAACAGATCCTGATCGCAGCCCATTATTTCTTTCTATTTCATGCGTGGACTGTACAATAATGTTTAACTGTCCTACAGCCGGGCAACATCCTGGAGCTTTCCGGTCCATCTGATGGACTACATCTAGTGGAGTTGTAAGAAACGATTTTAATATCTCATTAGACAGTTAGATTTAATACTACTACTCAAAGAGGAGATTAAGTTATCTTATGGACAGTCTGAAGGTGAACTCAGCGACGGATTGTAATGCTTACTTTGTTTTTTAAAAGATAAACATACCTCTTACGTACAGTTTGGAATATATTATCACACTTGAATTTGAGCCATTTGTTTAAATCACGATTTCCACTTTGAGATAAAATTAATTTCCTCTTTTCTTTTGTCCACACACAAATAATAAAAAGTTTGACGACATTCCAAAAACCCATAAATCATTATAACTCGGAGCAAAACATTATTTCCGTGGTTATGGGATAATATTTAAAACGCATCTTTATTCACTGATTACATGTGGTTACAGATGAACTGTTTTAAAAAATTTTGCTCCGTGACTGGAAATGAACATGGTGTAAGATTTTATGTCAAAGTAGGTTGGAAAATCACCCTGTTCATCAGACTACTTACATAATTAACAGTGGAAAAAGAGGCAGCATTCAATTACACATAAGTGGCTGTGAGCCCGATCAGACGGTAATGATGTTCAAGCCGTCGTTACCAGCAACAGGGAATATTATGAGAGAAACGTTTTTTGAAGGAAGACAAACCGGAAAGCTAACAGAATACCGAATTAAATAAAAAATAGAATTGTGGATGCAGGCACACCATTCATTTTTGTATTCTGCCACGTCAGATAGCAGATCAAACTAACGATTCGAGCAATAACAGACTTCAATTTGGCAATTGACATCTGCTAGATTTACTCTACAGAACGGCGAAGACTTCAATTTTTCGACCATCTTGTAGTGACACCCATAAATAATGCTTGGTGTCGTAAACGCCTAAAAGGCATCAAGAACGTGACGCAACTACCGAGGACCGTACATACGACTACGTATCCGAAGTTCTTAGAAATATGCGCCGACGAATGTTACTAGATTTCTCCTACTTTCTGACCGGAAGACTTAATCAATCACCTCTATAAATCGAGCCGCTGTGGGATGAAAAACATTGAGAGTAGACATACTGTTTGTCAAGAAGTTGTTAGATTGTCCTTCTGCGGTCTAGAACACGGATGTATCAAGTTTTGACGACCGAAAGAAACATGTGGCAATGGTTCGAAGATTCTAATACAGAAATCACGTCTTAATCAGTGGATGCGACTTTTACAATAGAATTCGGCGAATTCATAAGATAGCCCCCTAGTGCTCGAACAATGTACAGTGCAAAACAGGTCCAGACCATGCGAATAGTTTGTGAATCTGTACACCAAGAAAACGTACCTTCCCAGGTGGTAGAAAGTAGGCAATAGACACTTGAAGGATTTACGCTACCTTTTGACCAAAGAGGAACTAACATGTATAAAGCTGGTTTTCGGGGGGGGGGAACCTCCTAACAGTCCAGATACAAACCATATTGATTGAGTGAAAACCGATCGAACACCAAGATGATCACACACGCTAGTTCAATTCTTTGTAACTGATATCTCTACCTAATAAAAAGTATACTCAAGAGAAAGTTGCTGCACAAGGATGAGATTCCAATTGTCTTTGGTAACGGTTGATAGGAAATTTGTTTATAGGATGACTTCAACGAGTACATCTCTTTCGTAAGTTATAATGTACAGGAAGTAAAAAAATGGTCACGGTATGAAAACAGAAATATTAAACAATAGGAATAACACTATAGAATAAGTTCCAAACAGAAGCTAGAGATGAACGGAGTGAAATTGTTATCGTTCTGTGCAAAAAAACAACCGATGATACCAAAGATTAATGTACTGTGGGAACTTTCACATACTCCACAAAAATAATCCCCTAATAATTTAATTCTACTGGACAGCTATTCCAATGTCACAAGTCGGTCGGCAGATTCTAATGCGCAAAACGCCAGAGGATCTTGTCCGAACCTCACGTGAACTAGAGCAGTAGTCACTAGTTTACATATGCAAACTACACACTACTCAGTACAGTAACGATTAGCCCGTCATACAAACATTCTACATCAAAATGTGTCCGCACACTTTAAACGAGCAACTACGCTGGGCGACATATATGGCTCTTGCTGTTCAGTTTCATTGTCTGCACTTAATTCACCGTCAATTCAATCAAACAAATATGATCGACCGTTACCCGTCAGCTCTTCTAGCTACGGATTCTGAATTACAGACGAACAGCTAACGAACTAGTCCCCTTGATACTTGATGCCAAGTGAGTCTGTTCGATCACCACCAACAAAACTGAATAACTGCTTTCCAACCTTTCCAGTGCTCAACAAATGATGACACCTAATGCCGACGACTTAAGTCCTCCACAATGGAAGGCAATCTGTCACAGCCACACGGCAGAGCCACTCTCACAGTTGCCTTGTGTATACTTCCTTCGAGATGCCCTTCTGAAGCCAAAGGTGACCTAGATCGGCTCATGGACTTTAAGCTAGGCGTAGAGATTTCATTTTCTATAGCTCTGTGGTTAGTGACCAAGCCTCCAAACCGTTGACACCGTAAGACTGCAAAGCGTATTCAAGAGTGCTTAGGAGAAAACGAGGTCTCGTCCAGTGCGTGAAAATCGACAAACAGGGAGATCTTGTTGCCGGCATAGCAAAGCTCCGTTAGTCTTCCACCAAGAGGTATACATCAGCATCATGTGAGCATCGTAAACAGTTTGCAATATTGCACAATGGAGAAAAAGTTTGGAGACATGATGTCTAAAGGCCGAAGAACAAACTAAAAGGACTGGAGAATGGTTATCGACAGTAAATTGACGAAGCTGAACTTGAGAAGTGGCGGTATCTATGGCAACAGACTTAGAGGCTATAGATACAAAAGCAATCACGATTCGAATAGAATTACCTGATGAAGTTTAAAGAATCCGGCTGCATAGACAGTACAGGTATGAGAATGGACGTAAGAAAGTTAGCTCATGAAAAGAGTCACAGGTTCATGGAGAACAAGCAAAGGTCTGATGTTCAGGAGATCCTGTCATTCCTCATTTCGGTCATATATACGAACGGTGGACACAAAAGCGGAACATCCAAGTCCAAAAACCAAGCTGAAAGACGCAGTACGTCATTCAGAGAGTACGATTAAGATTACAAGGATCTTCGTGTAGTTACTTAAACGGCAACTTTATTCAGACCTTATCGACAACTCGAACCGTCAGACGTGGCCACGGAAGGAGATAAAGTAACCTTTAAATCATCAACCGATAGCATATAGCACAGAAGAGGTATGGACGACTTAATACGCACACGCTTCTATAGCTTTGCTTCGCTGAAGTAGAAGAATGACTTAGAGTGCTGTTGGGCAGTCAGAGCACCATACATTCTAGTGTAATTACAACGCATCTGAGATACACGGTCAAAAAGGATGTGAATAAAGATGAATAAGCAAATGTATAAAATAAAAAAGACGCGAATGTTTCTCTGGACAGCGAATGGAAAAATTCTATCATACAAGAGTAAGACAGTCAGTCGCAGACTTTCGAATGGGAAATCTTTTTTAACAAGTCTGTGTGTAACCACAGCCAATATAAAAACATTTGATCAATCGTTTTAATGTCACTTGAAGTCTGAGCACCAGTCACGATAGACAAACAAGCGTCTCGTACCAGCCATTCATACGAATCGCCTAAGATGTTTGCTGGTCTGTGTGACCTGGCCTGATTATCATATGTAATTTATACATGCCAGACGCCAGACGAGAACGATCAGAAATGATCGTTATTGAAAATCCTAAGTTGAACCGACTGCTTACCGTACTCAGGTGAGTTATGACTGTTAATCTGTCAAAGATGTCACAGAGGTGGTATCACGAGACAACTGATTGGCCTGTAAACATAATTCCATCAATAAATCGATACAATCGGTACAAATGTACACACCAGAGAAGAACTCTGAAGTGGAGATGGTGACTGAAGGAAGTAATGTCATGAATAGGAGAAAAGCAAATTTTCGATATGATCTAGAGCAAACATTGCACCCAGGATATCATAGACGGGGAATTATTCAAATATATCAAAAAGCAAGACCTAGTAGTTAAATGCTTCAAGTATGCACTGAGCCATAGAACTTTCAGGTTTGCTACAAACAACTCTGATCAGTTCATGCGGATGTTGGTGCCCCAAAATTTCGAAACCGAACAACTCAGTGGAATAGCAAGTGTGCTAGAAATGTTACGTTAGAAACGATATACTTTTCAGGCGTGTTTTTATAACAGAAGAATATGACATACATACATACAAGAGTGTTGAAAAGATCACTTGGATAAACAAGGATAAATCCAGCATATCGATGAAGACCGGTCCATCGCTTGACCTTCCGTATAACCCGGCTTACGTAGGAATTGGCCGCCTGGTGGTCAGTATACGATTTGAACTGAAAGAAAGAAAACCCCAGTACCAAAGCTTCCCTCTGTAGAGCCCAGCGAAGACTCCAGATTGGGTCCATAAGATAACACTCAATTGAGATTAGACAAACTGCCATAAACGACAGAGAACCGAAATCGGCGGGCTTGTGTTATGAGCAACTTTGTCCGTTTTAACGCATGCCTAAGTACGTTCTTGACTACCTTTTCCACTGTGATGCCTGTCACAGTGAAGGAAATGAAATTCACGGCCGCGTGCGAACGCTGTGCTGATGACACCAAATAACCTACTACCATTTCGGTAGACCAACTGAATGACGAGTGAATAGATCGAGGAAACAGAAGAGTTTTACACACTCAAATTAACTCACTTGCAGTTCCATCGGACGGAAAAATTTCAATGCGTGTCCCGCACAAACTTGGTGAAAGCCGCGTTCGAACGCTCGATAAGGTGCTTCACAGGACCTGTTGAACACATAGTCCACATACTTTTCCACATAAGAATTCTTGTTCTCATGAGTAACCATGATCTCTGAGCCGTTCGGGATCAAATCCACACGACGATTCTCACCGAAAAAGTCAATATCCAGCTGCGGTGCGGAAGAGAGGAAGGTATCAATTATGTGCAGCTAACTGAAGATCGTAAACCTGATGCAAAGGAGCATAGCGTTCGGAATAGTATTTTTAACCGTGAGGCATAGTGGGTCAAGGGTGAATAGAAGGAGAAAGTTGAGTTTTCAGCTTTTACGACAAAGTATTCGTCATTATGTGACGCAGAAGATTAAACTTAGGCTGAATATTGTCACACCGAAAACGATGATGTCAGAGCTGAGAAGATAATTCATTTAGCTTAGAATTTAATGACCACCAGTGTCTAATCGTAATTCAACAAATAACACTGGACGTTCAACAACTATATAAGTCTTACCACAGGTTGGATATATATATATATATATATATATATATAAACAAGATGTGTCACGGAACACACTAAGACGGTTTAATACACGGAACGAGCTGCTCCTGGGTAAGAATGAGTACAGAGTAGGTCATGACAGAAGCAATTCTGGTGGCCATTGTGTTGGAGGTGGCATGCAATCACGCCGATCCACGAATGCTTCTATCGCGCGCGCTCTTTTCAGATTTAAGCAGAAGCCATCTGTACCTAGCTCACATGTAAATTCATCATACCACATCACATGACACAAACGCATGGATTCAAACGTTGTAGACTTTTCTTAAAAGTGTCTGCTGATGAATATTTTCAAGGAAGTTTCGGAGTAAAGCAGAATAGACTTGACGTACATCACATTTTACATATACTAACGAATTATAGACAATTTTGACCTGAAAATTCCAAACAATTAACGTAAAATTTTTGAAAAAACCAGCTCTGACAGCAGTAAAAAATAAGCCTCAAATAAGCTGTCAAGAGGTTCTGTTGCAGGAATATTCTGAACACAATCGGCTCAATTCATCGGGCAAAAAGGTACATTCGAACATATTCGCGCTTGTAAATTGAGTTAACGGGAGCATCGTCGGGACATAGGAATCTACGGATGAAGGAGTTCGGCGGTTTCACGCTTTAGGCGAAATAGTCGGAAATCGAACAGTCATTGTGAGTTCTCCAGTCAGGAACATCAGTACAGAGTGAATAGAAAAAAAACGTAACTTGAGGAAAGTTTAGAAAGTGTACGAAAAGCATACATGATAATTTAATGGGGACACAAGCTTACACGTTATGGACTCACAGAGAAATTTAAACAGAACGTCTCCGCGATATCTTGACCTTCGTAATCCAGCAGCTGCTGCAGAGACCGACCAACGATGGGATCCAATTCTTGTAAATCATCTAGTCCAGGATTCTCACCTAATAGTTTGCGGAACATGGCTAACGGAAAACTCAGATCCACAATTATGGAATTGTAAATAGCCAGGCCGCACAAAATGCCAACCATGAGAAAAACACTGTCCGACTCCATGGTCTGAAATGCGTAGGTGAAACGGGCGAAAGGACTACAATGGTTAACACACGACGAGGGAGATTCGCCTAATTGCATGATTACCAGCCAAGTGCCGGTGTGGAATAATTCTAGGTTGTCTCATTAACAAACCTTAAGAAGCAGACAGTCACGTGCTAGAAGAATAAGATAAGCTTGCATGATAAGATGAAAAGATGAACATTAAGAAGCGAGCGCAATCAAGATTGTTAAACACCTGGAGGAAGACATCACATTGCTCGGATACAGGGCAACAAATAGAACGATGACTTAACTGAGTATTGTAGCGAAGGACATGACTAGTAAAATGGCAGTTAAATCACAACGTGTTATTTACAACAAATATTAACTTTAGAAAAATCCGACGAGTCACGAATGTAGGAAATAGAAGAAACGTCCGTGCTATATCCATAAGGGAATTGAGTAAACATTTTCAAATGAGCATCAAATCAAAATAGAGCCTTGGCTAACACTGACCACTCAAAAAATCAATCTCCGATTCTACACGGACAGGGAAAGGAATCAGCTGATCAGATTTACCAAAATGATTATTTGTAGCATCGCCAAAACCTGAAAACCTGTGCAAGGCTTGTATAAGATTGACAAATGTGGATTAGCGGACAGCATACGTACGTTTTGAAAAGGATTATCAAAGTATTGAACAATTAACGCAAAATCAGTTTAGAGGTAAAAATAAGGATGATTCTGAGAACGAGTTGGAAATAATATGAAACGTGTAATGATAGCCATTCATCACAGTTGTTTCAAGTTCGTTTCCATGTAGGCGACTCAAAAAATTAACATCCGCCCTGAGGTGATTCGAGATTACCAAAATAAAAACGGTGACCTGCTGACAGCGCAACTGCTTTTAAGTTCCTGTTATCACAAAACAAACAAGACAATTAGGACACCATAATGAGAAATCCCACCATGTGTTAAGATACCATATTTGACTAGCAAGACGTTTTAAGACGGGACTTGGGTAACAGCTAACAGTTTGCGCAACAAAAAATCAACCAACCAGAAATTTTAAGCTGTAACTGAATTTGAGGAAACAAAGTCACTTAATCCTGCAGGATGGGGGATTGAAATGAAGTTGGCTTCTTAGTCCGGAAAAACGGCATCCCTCATAGTTTTTGCGGTACAGACTTTAGTTGAGACTCTTAACTGTTTCCCTGTCTAGGGTTGAGCATCATAACAATACCCTTAGTCCACATTCAACCGCGATTCTTTGTACAGCAAATAATATAAAACTGCATCCAATGTCCCGTAGTATAAACCACCACTCCATCTGTAGCATACAGCAAAGTGCACGAACGAAAATCTGCTGTCGTTGATTTCTTCTCCACTGTTCTTTCCAAATTAGCCCTCACACTCTCTTCGCTTCTAATTTTAAATGCTTCTTACCTATGTCCCAAAGTAGGAATAGACACGTTCCGGTTTGCACCTTTCTCTTCTATTCTCCAAACATGTAAAACGTTCAAGTTCCTAAACCCATTAGTTCGCTACTTCAACCCAGTGTGTTACTAAACAAGGACACTTTTAACGTCTGCCCTCTGAACCGGACAGGTTGACAGGCTGTAACAGTTAGGACGTTTGACGTGTTAACTGCAGTTTAGAAACTAGAATTTAGGACAAAAACTAGCGGACAGATTTAGCGCTACCAACATCCTCTCCACTAGACAAGAGCTGTGCATATAACTGTGGTTCGCTATCAGTGGTTTGACTGAAGGGAGTACGGCTCTAAGGACAATGGCAGAAGGTGCGCTGATACATTGAATTCATATTAATGGGAGGTCCAGATCACGGCAACAAACCCACTGATACCCATTTGTGCTCCTAACGACTTCAATAATGATAATGCCATTAATAGCACATGGTCGTTCTACAACGGCTTGTGCCTAGCTGCGACATTACAATACCAGGCGGAGAAATGAATACGAAGGTGGAACGGTTAAGTGGCACTGGAATGCACTGATACAGTAGATCCGAGTTAGAACAAAAATCACTCAGAAAATGGTGAATGAGTACTATAACTTTGTTTTGTATGTGAGATGTTTTTACATGAACTAATTTCAGGCACTGAGCGGGTAAATGCATGGCTCAATGCCCTTCCACTCAAGACCAGGCAGCATGCTAAATAACCCACGTAGCTGTTAACTGTGGATGGCATGGCTCCGTTCAAGATCACCGATCGTATTGGAGCACAGGATGCGAACCAAATCACGTCCACCGTCGATGGTGCTCTCATTTCTCAAAGACACTGGCAGTGGGGGAACTGACCCAAGATGCAGTGACGCAAGGCTATCACGAAGGCTCAGAATGCGAATTGATTCATCCGATTCTGCCAGATTTCAACTCGTGCTGTGCCTACAGTTCGCACACGTTTCAGGAATAAGGCGTCGGTGCTTGCGGAGAAGTCCTTAAACCTACTAGACGTTGAACAGGAGATTCCAGCAGAGTTGTCACGTGCTGAGCTAGTGTGTCTAGAAAACCAGGGAAATAATCATCTGAGCGGCGCTAATCAATTTCCATTTATTGGAAAACACAGCACTTTTTCATGGGGGAACAAGAATATTTACGATTGCTGTTAGGTGACAAGTGTTTCTGATTTCTGATTGACTAGTTTGTTGCTACGTGCTACGACCTGGCATGGAGCAACTCATCGTTTGAATATGATATGTATTAAAACAGCAGCTGATCGCTGTCTCTGATTGGCTGACACCGATCGACCACAATTCCGCCTGTAGCAGCTTGTGTGTGAACCCTGATTGACTAAAACTTCTCCAATCAGGAAATCGCCTCAATTTAATCTAATTACACCTTTTCCTTCTTGATAAGCTTGCCCACCTCTCATTCCTGACGGCATTTCATGGTTTGCATCACGAGTCTTCTTTTCCCGCGAAATCCGCTCTCCCGGGTACACACGACTTCTTTTCACCATCCCGTCCACGTCAACATCGTATGACTTATGCTCACGATCACCACATCACGTGTTCTCAGGGACACACTAGACCTACACCTTATTTTCTGGTTTAAGCCTTCTAAGTTTCCGAGCCCCGCAATCATACTACGTTTTTTGTCGCATTCTGTATCGTTGTAGGTTCTCCGGAACATCTGACTCGTCCAGTATGTTATAGTGTAACAGTTTAGATGCCATCGGCAATTTTGTCCGCGTTGTTTGCCTAAACATTCTTCACGTCGCGCTGAACCCAAATGTCTCATTCGGCATGTTTATTCTTTCTAAAAGCATTAAGTGCCAGTCTTCCCTTGACTCTTGTGCAATCTGTAACCATTTTTAATAGCTTTAAATGTAGCTACAGTTTCCCCGTTTGATTGGCAATAATACGGACTGCATGTTCGATGCTCAAACTCCCATTTATCTGCAAACATCTTATCAACCCATTCCGTGAACACAAACTAAGGTCTACTGGCAGAGAAAAATACCTCCAGTATACCATAAAGAGCGAACTGAGCATAGTTTCAATTCAAAACAGTCCGAGAAGTAGTTCACCGTGACCAGATAGTGTTTCGCGTCGTGTGTGAATATATCAGTTACAGCTAGTTACTTGGGTCTTTCCGGAATTCCTTACAATAGCATCGTTTTCCTTATTTGATTTGAGTCATGCCTTCCGCAAATTTCACATTTCGCTATGTAATCCTTTATCTTATTGAACAATTCTGGCCAACAGTAAAGTATCCTTGCTCTCCGGACACAGTTGTTCATCTCAGCATGTGCCACAAGATCATAAATAGGAAAGCCTGGTCGAACTAAAAAGCCGATGAAATCGAAGCTATTTTTGTATCTGAGGACACTGATAAGCTGTTTAAACATACGCGCTCTAGGAGCCCGAGGAGGTTAGCCACTGATATTGGTATGTTCGCCTAGCTTGTCATTTAGGTTGCAAACGTTTCATCACCAAGCGAGATGACATCATCAGTGCGTAATTGTTCCAGCGTACAGTTTTTGAGGCACCTAGTCCATAAGTACTCCCACCTCTCTCTTTTGTAGATGGAGATCCAGCCTCAATTAAAGAGCTGATGGTTCTGCTCCGGAAACTCTGGATCAGCGAAGTTGTTCCAAATGGCCGGGGATTGGTTAACATTGTCCTCTTTTCAAAAAGGGCTCACGCACTTCATCTGCAAGTCACAAGGGGATTAGTTTGATTCCTACTGCGTCAAAAATGCTCACAGACATTGTACTTCGTAGATCAAGCGAAACGCGCGAAGAACGTATCTGTGAAGAACCAGCCGGATTCCATCCTGGTCGTGGCTGTATTGATCACAACTTCACAATTCATCAGATGCTTGAACTCCGCCACTCATATAAACGGCCAACAATTGTCTCTTTAAACATCACAGATTGTCTGTCGAAGAAGCATGTGTCCGAGAAGCACGTGAGCATCCTGTAAGCTATTTGCTGTCAAACCTCAAGCCGGGTTAGAGCTTAGAATGATGTATCACCAACCTTCGGCATCTTCAGTTGGATATGACAGCGTCGTCCAGCCTCTCCTTCCTATTCATCTTTTCAGTAGACAAGATCCTAGAATATGTCCTAATAGACTATGAATATGATGGTGTGGAACTGCTCCCAGACACTCGACTTTGGAACATAAAGTCTGCAAACAACATCACTTTAATCTGTGAGGGCTCATAAGAAACCTAACTTCTTAGACAGACAAGGAGCTTCAGTTCGTCGGTTTGGTATGGCTTTTGCATCTACTAAGTGCAAGGTGCTGTTGCAAGATTGGCGTGACTGTGCCTGATCTCACTCTCGGTGGTGAGCTGTTGGAGGTAGTTGAGAAGTTTTTGTACCTTAGAAGCTGCATCGGTGCTGGTGGAATGTTTGATGAGATCACAAATCGCATAACAAAGTTTCGGATGGCGTTTGCCAACTCAGGCCATTTGTGGCGTTAGCATGATCACATTCTGATTTCAACTTGAGTGTACAATGCCACTGTACGATCGATTTCACTGTATGGCTCTGAAACTTGGCCTATCCGTGCGCAGGATGATCACAGAGTATCCGATTTTGAACATCGGTATCTTGGAAGTATCGGCGGCATGTGATGGAGCACCGTGTCAACAAAGACTAAGTTTACCGACCTATCTTCAAGGCAGACGGACTCTATCGACCTTTGAGAACACTGATCTGGTCTCACAGACTTCGTTGGTTTGGTCACATTTTACGAATGCGAACAGTCAGCCAGGTTAGAATCCGTGGCCTGGTAACCAGCATATGACTTGGATTCGAGGTAGGAAGGCATTCAAATGTTCAAAGGAATGACGTAAGAAACAGTGGAGATAAGATCTGAAGCGGAAGGTCAACCTCTAGTTAGATAGTCAGTCAGAGCAACTAAAACCCTATACAGTGGCGTGGTCTATTTTGGTGATTTTATAGGGAGAGCCGATAGAATGTAAATCAACGTATTACAAAGTCCTCTTTCGGCACTGGAATGTTCGCCGAGCGTCGCACTTAGGTTGCAAAAGTTCCCTCACTGAACGAGGTGACATAATCTGTGCGTGAGTGTTTCAGCTTACAGGTTTGGTTTGAACCCGTATCGCACTGTAGGAAACTTGGAGACGCTCAAAACTATTTGGATATTTTGTAGTCCGAAACGACAAAAAGAGTCATGTGAAAACTAAAACACAAACTCACCAGCTCGTTGAACCACAGCATTCGTGATTCCGGATAGCAACGGAACATACCGTAGATAGGGCTGAGAAGATCTCGCATGATCAGAAGAAAGAATTCCTGTGTTGGAGGAGTAAAACCAACCAAATGAGGAAAAATGGTGACAGGTTAAGACAGGAATACGACAATCATGCATCATCATCATGGACAGCAATCTATTAGTGGTTCTCACTGGTGCTTAACTATCACACAACTATGAAGAAGGAAGCAAACTCTCTACAAAAAACGAGAAAACAGAGGGGATATAACTACTAAAAATAACCAAATCTATATTAAATCATCCAACTTCAAGGCGCCTACACCTTGCAGATAAACAACCAAGCCATAAGTGAAGGTAAGACGTCATCAGCAAGCTCCCTTACGGCTTTCACTGCCCCGCGTTCTCAAGTGCACTTACTTCATAGAAAACTCGACCAAACAAGGACAACATCCATGCCATTGAGCTCGATTAGCTGCCATCTCACCTAAATTCTCTAGCTATCGACTTTCTGAGTCATGAGCTCTCCAGGCTACGAAGCAAACAAGACCCACAGTGGCCAACTCGTTCGTGAACGACTTCATTTTTCTACATCAATTCAAGCTGATAACTAGGAGATATGATGCCTTAATCGTTAAGGGAAACCTGATTAATTAACAGGGTACATAATCAATTAGACTCGGAATGCAGTCGCAAGTTGTAACTGAGTATTCAATCAGCGCTAATGCATAGACAACATCCCTCAGTGAAATGGGTTTCACACCGAACCTTAAAAAATTATACAGAACGCATAAATATGAGGTGGCTGTTTCTGTAGCCGGAGTTTTGTTAAACGTAGCAACCACAAAAAATGGCTAGAAACAAATTTGTCAATTATTGGACAACATGCATTACAGTACACCACGCAATCCACCCAGATATTGTCAGATGAATTGACTGTGGGCAGGGTTGGAAGATGCGATGCTAATTGCAATAGTCAACAAAAATTACAAAGTCTAGGTGCTGTTAAGCATGTTCAGACTATCGCACAAACACAGTATTAATGATGAGATCTGACTGACTCATGCTGATTGGTCCGGTCGAATTCGTTGCACATGTAATGCGCCATTGGAATCAACTGACGTTTAACATAACTGTTGGGTGCCTAATGGACCGTACCCCCCTTACGTAGATGGTTTGAAGATATGCGAAAGAGGGAAAATAAACGATGCGGTCACACGTTATAAAAACGCAAATCATTTCACCGAAAGAGGTCGAAATGGGCCCATCGCCAAACGACAGGACAGGTTAACGTAGCAGCGAGTTTACGTTAACAGGAAAGCGGAAGTTCTTAAATATCATTTATTTGTTAGCGCTCAAAAAAGTCAGTCGACGATGATCTCAACAGAAAGCATCATCACCATTATAGCAGTAGCCATGAGCCTGAACAGACGATACTGTGGTTCGGGTCGCCGCTCAGCTCAACAGTGACGTGAAATATCCTAGAAGAAAACATTATTAAGAAGGTTGCCAATTATTAAAAGAAGACTAAGCGGAAGAACTAGAAATGGTATGGATACAGGTATGCCATTGACTGCGACACACTGCCATCTCGGATAACGTCTCTAACCAACGGTTTCAGTAATCACGAGGACCCCAACCAAGCAGGCGACACCTACCCACTTTGCTCAATGGAGCAGTCAGGATCTTCATATTTCCTGACCACACTGTTGCTTGACCACCACGCATTTCACCCAACTGTTGGTGATTTCAATATCTAATGTACAGTATGGTAAACAATCAGACGACATAGGGAGTACGTGACCCAACCATCGCAGGCCGTGCAAAGTGATTAGTTGACCAAATGACCGCACATCCCGAGCATTCCGGAATATGCGTCAACGAACGGCCGTGTTGCTTACCCGGTCGGTCCACTTAATGTGGATTGACTGGCAGAGAGAACGATGGTAAAACAGAACGGATCTGTTAATATCCTCGTTGCGAACAAGTCGTGTTTCTGAACCCTAGGGCAAAACAGAACATACACAAGCATTAAACACCCTTCCTTTCTGCAACAACCGAACGTCTTTCCGACGCCACAGACGACGCAGTTTGGCAAACGCAACGCATGACTTTGCTCTTCTCTCTGATATCTCATCAGCAATATTAAGAGTTGACGGGATAATGCTACCTAAGTATGTGAAACTGTTCACAGCCTCAAGCGGGTTACCTGCAATAAATAAAGTAGGGGTGGAAATGTCCTAGTCCTGAAGCAGCACTTTGCACTTGAAGATGCGAAGCGGATCCCATACAAACCAGCCCGATCACTCACCTTGTTCAGCATAGTCTGCATGTCTTCGGCGGAGAGGCTAAATAAGACAATGTCATCCGCGTACTCCAGATCGGTCAATCTAGCTCACTGGATTCCTCAAGCGCACTTTCCAGAATGTCGTTCATGGCAAAATTTAACAGGAAAGGTGAGATCGAATGCCCTTGACGAACACCACTGGAAATGATGAACACTAGAGACAGCTGTCCGTGAATTCTCACTATGTTCGCAGAGTTGACGCACAGTGATTTCAACAGATGCACGTATTTCCCTGATACTCCCTTGCGAAGAAGACAATTCCAGAGAACATTACGACCACGACCGTCGACTGCCTACAAGAATACCGATGTTCCACGATCCGCCGCACGGTGTGAATGTGATCAGAGCACACTAGACCGGATGTGAATCCTACCTGTTCTTTACGTTTCTCACTTTCTTTGGCCTTAGTGAGCCGATACAAAATGAAGCCAGTGAACAACTTGGATTCAACAAACACTAGATTGATCTCTTTGTGGTTGCCACACAGAATTCGAGCCCCCTTTTTGAAAACGGGGATGGCTGCTGATAGGCACCAATCAAGAAGTGCTTCTTCAGTGTCCCAAACAGTGTGGAGGAGTTTTGTCAGTTCTGAGGTCAACATCTCCTCAACATTCTTGAAAAGAGAAAAAAAGAGGAAACCCGGTCCAAGGGTCTCGCCAGGCTTTAGTAACTTGAGTTCTATGGCCACTTTTGTTTCCAACTGAGGGCCGTCTGTAAAGCAATAATAGTCCATTCGAGTCCCGTCATCCGTATGGTTTGATTGACGCCAGTTTCACTAACCATCAAAATGTTTAGCCCAATTGCGAAGTCGGCGCGATTGACTGGTGATAAGTGAATCATCTTCACATACGGTCTCACTTACATCAACTCGATGGCTAGCACAACCGCGAACCAGAGAAAAAAATCCTTTTGCTATTCCCAAATACAAAAGCTTTTTCCATCTCTTTCGATCGTTCGACCAAGTGGTGCTCGCAGACTTTGCGCAAGCTTTTAGTCATCATATTCAGAACCAGATGGGATCGAGCGACGCTTGTTCATGAGATTTATCGACGTGACAGAAATCCCGTTCCGTCACAATTGCGTAACTCCTTCGGAACATACTGTGGTGACCTATCAAACCGGAGGTGCGAGTATTCCAATACTTGGCGGAATACCTCAACGCTGGAGGAGGTATGCCCAAATGCCCCAGCGAGCTGGTCGGGGAAAGCATGAGCGACCGAATGAGACATCGTTCAACCGGAGCGGATCAACGGGCGAGACAAG
Source organism: Paragonimus heterotremus (assembly GCA_013368495.1). Taxonomy (NCBI): domain Eukaryota; kingdom Metazoa; phylum Platyhelminthes; class Trematoda; order Plagiorchiida; family Troglotrematidae; genus Paragonimus; species Paragonimus heterotremus. The sequence goes on from LUCH01001646.1 coordinate 84,277, forward strand.
ACAGGCAAAATAGGATGGATAACTGTCGGGGAAGAACCCAATTTCCTGAAAATACCGTTTCATTTGCCTTCGCAGTGACCTAACTCATTAATGATTGCAGTGACCTTCATAGTCGGCGCGGTCATGTGCCACTTCATCCATCACGTGCGTTCTCAACCTTTGTGCCAAATTCGGACGCCCCGCCCACATACACGTCCTTTAATTGGGAAATCATTGTACTGTCTGGATCTTTGTCTGATCCACTTCTGTCCATGTTTTCTGATTGGTCACAAACTCCTTAAATGTGGTCTAGTTTGTGACCGTGTTCTCTTCGGATTGAGTGACATACAGTGGCTCTGTCCGGAGGCCTGTCTTTTCTCTGTGTTCATCCGTTAGCATTGGATGATCGAGTTGGCCGGGGAGATTCGTATTAATCTTACATATTTCGTAGTCCATTGTTCGGAACCGTTGAACGTCGTTCCGTTATCTAGCGTTCCACTAACCGTTATTCCGTTGTCTGCTTACGCGCTCGTAGGCCGTATACCAAGTACAACCACAACCGAATCGGGGGCGCGATTATCCTATCATTCGGAGGAATATCTCGACACTGTCGTAGAATACGGTCAAATCCCACAGTGGACAGCACGAGCGACAACAATGACGTGCAGAAGTGCACACGACGTGTGAGCAGAAACCGGAATTCTGATTGATAAACGCGAGTGCGCGCATAGCATGGCAAACAACGAGTTGGACAATAATAATTGTGCTTTATTAGACGTCATTTCGCTACAATACTTCTTCACAGCAAGTCTTCATAGCTGCTGCCATTTGGTCCCAGTGCCCGCTAGGTTCTCTCAAACATACATGAGAACAAACGTTGGTTATACACAAGCGCGTCAATAAACCGAATCAGCATCGAACTTCTCAGAAGTCACAATGGTTTATAGTTTTGCAAGAAAGGTAAGGTAGAGATGTTAGTAAATCGGAGGCTTAATAATCCCGAAACGAGTGACGGCTGACTTTCTAAACAAATCAACGGTTATGGACAAAATGGCAGGCTTCGGTTGCTCAGATTGTGATTAGTGATGATGTGTGATCGTGATTAAAACTAAGCTGCCATTAGTCCAGATTTTTCGCAATTAGGTCTCCTCTAAATCTCCGAAGTATCCGTATGATTTCAGAGTTAGAGTTTTTTCTTAAAAGGGTAGCAATTTATTATTCTGTGAAACAAAAACAAAGGTCTAATGATCACATAGACAACAATAACGAACCACTTTTGACCAGGTATTCATTAGACGTTAACGGGATGCATTTATAAGATGGTAGACAGACAGAACAGCTTTATCTACGACTGTAAATAACAGCTGTGAAGGGTCCCGAGTGTCGAACCTATTAACTTATTTTACCATCGATGTTGTATTCGACCGCAGGGGTAAGCAATCAGAAGGTTAGGAAACGGATAATCGGTATTGACTACCACACAAGTTCATTCACCCAAATTCTAGAAATGCATCAATCTAGATATTATTAGAAGTGTAAATATGGTGATGTATACTAGTTTAGGACTGAGACAAAATAAAATCTCCGTACTTTTATAGCTTAAAAAAAAGATGGAACTTTAACAAGGATCGGAAAACTGCTACATTTCAAGAGTTTTGCAACTAACACAAACGCGAACTGATCAGATCAATGATTTTGCAGCATTTCAGATTGGGACGAGCTGAAGTTATTCGGACAAAGTATGGATGAAGAGTTCGTCGAGAAGTACTCCGAAAACAAAGACGAGCGCATCCATTCAGAAGACTGCTGCATGCAATCATGTATACCTTTCACTACAACCTAGAGGTGTCAATTCCAATCATGAATACTAAAAACTGTGGTAGGACGCACGCACAACGTTGTCGTAGGAAACTACACGTCTCGGTCACATCCAGAAACGACCTAGTGCGTCTAGATGCCGATTCAAAACGTAATTTGGAAATTCAATTATGAACACGGTTGTGGATGGAGTAGGAGAACTACGAGATATATACGATGACATGCGTCATGGTGGCTTCCAAACTTTCAGATGAGCGGTGTCAGAATGGTAATTACGGAGCATCTCCAACAGACTGGATGTGATAACTACCTTTCGATTCACATTGAGGCCCAAACAAAGACCCACTTCGCAAAACAGAGACTGCAATCATAGACCAGCTGAATCACACACACAGAGAGAGAGAACAGATGACGACCAATATAGTACTACCCTGGTATGTATGCAGCCGCTCTCTTACTAATTCGGAAATCATATGCCAATGGTGCGCGGTTCCCGTATGTGAAATTTTGTTAAGTTACTTCGAGTTGAAGTATCCTAGCTGTATCGATCAGTTCATATTAGTTATCTCCCATGCTTACCAAATGAATTCAATCCATCGTTTAATTTTCCTACTTGTAAGTCCAATATTAATTACTGTTGCATCACATCACCTTTTGCCTTTGTGTGCTTTGCCGACCGCCAGGTTGACCAACAACTGATTCAGATATGAACTAGTCGTTCCGCACCCATTATTATGCCTTCCCATTACATACGGATTGTATTAACTGACACGCAATTGTAATCGTTGAGGTACAAACGAAATATTACTGCAGAAGGCATCTTGCTCAACACGTGCGCGCATTGCTTACTAGATATGGGCGAATCAAGTTTTGCTGCTCAAACAAATGCTCTCGGGGAGTTTGTGAGACGTGTACGACAGATAATCACTACTGTAACTATGTCACCCTCGGACATCCAACACACGACTCAATCGATTTTTTCCTAGTGTCTGACAACCAAGTCGTGCTTTCACATCACCAACAAGCACAGCAACGTCCAAGTGCTTAGTTGTCTCCAGATGTCATCGTATAAACCATTCGTGGTAGTACCTGAAATGTTGCTTTTTGAGATAAATGTAAAACATGACAAATAAACAGACTTTTCGATCTGTATCATCAGATTTCCACCGATGTACTAAATCAGAAAATGCAGAAGACACGATTCACTGAGATTCAATCAAACAGGCTTTGCTCTATTCGAACCCACTATGGTATGATTACAAGATTAGTCCTAACCGCCACCAGTGAGCCTACGAAACAACCATTGATCAATATTACTAGCGAAGGGTGAGTTTAAAAGCACAACTCTGGAGTCGAGAATTCTCGTGGACACACGTCTAATTAGAAACTCGTCAAATGAGCCTACTGACACATTTGTCAGAACGCACGCTCATAAAAAAGCCGCGACGTTAACCAGTTATACTAACATGAAGAAAATGAAAACCGGAAGTGAGGATGAAGGAAGAAACTGAGAGTGAATGAACTGATCTGTTTGAACAGCGAATTCCTCCGACAAGTCCTTGTTATGTATATTGCCAAAGGGAGTTGTGTTGAGAGAACCAGACCAAAGCTTCAGATACAACCGTCTTATATGTAAAACAACAAAATGTAGGATTTTATTGAGGAGTCCTAGCCAAAGTCCCAGACCCAAAAACTCGATCTACGAGGCAATATATTCTCTTCGGAAACCCTACCGGGAGTAAAGGAGCCAAGACCTCGAATAATTGGTAGAACGAAGCTACAAAAGTCTGGAAATGAAGCTACGAAGGAAGTAGACTCAGAAAACCTTGTCATCTGAACGAAAATAGACTAAAAAGAGAAAATATAACGACTGTGGACTAAGTGTAGAAATTCTGAAGCCAGGCGTCTGGTGAAAATATAAGTCATGTGCTCAATACCAGGGCGAAAGCCAGCTTAGTATCCTCTTTAGGCAAAACTGACAATAGGTCACACGATGTGCAAGACTAGACGTCCATAGGAGACGACTCAGACCGCAGTTTAATCCATCACAAATTTACGAGTACTTGCAACGAAGGGGTCGAAGAGAACAGATACATCGACCAAGCACTTCTAAAGAATGTGTATGACATCGAAGGAAATAAACGTGAATAAGAACCAACTCGTCACCAACAATCTCATTTACCCGAGGAAAGACAACAGAAATTCGTGAAGTATTGAACAACAGTGAAAAAAATACCGAAAACAAACGAACATGCACCGAGAATAGCATGTGGACCTATCATCTCAGAAGAAGCGTACAGAACGGACACGTCAAAAGAATCAAATAAATAACACAAAAGTGGGTACCGGTATATAAGAAAACGATGTCAACGCACAATAGATGTGTGAACAAAAATATACCGGAACAGCAGCACAAACCTACTTACTTTCATCACACCACCTTCGTCTACAGCCTCTTCGCCTTCGAATTTAACCTGAACAAGAGAGAAAAACAAGATGACACAGTTTCCAAGACCAGTAAGTGGGGAAATCAGTTTACACGACAGAAAATGACATCTGTGAATGTAATCAAAACAAAGGGTAACGGATCAGAAGTCATGCTCGATAACAGGCTAACGAAAAGATAAAATGAGGAAAATATTACTAGAATGGCCCAGCACATAATTTGTACAGGTTTATACAGTACCTAGTCCGAGCAATGCGATGGATGAATGGCAGACCGTCTTTTTGCGATAAATGTCAACGATAATTTTTGAAAATCTGGCAATACCGCACAAAGTTGACATGAAAACAGAACATAACCTTTCTCTCGACAACAGATGAGTGTCTTTTCAGTACAACGGTATACGCAGACTACAAAAGCGGCGTGCGTATTCCTTAACACAGATGAGGTGTGTAGTGTAGACATAGCCCATGAAACTGTCCACAATCACAAACAAGTTCCTGCAATAAACAGGGCAACAACAGAGGATGTCCTAATCTTGCAGTTGAATGTGACATGTTGAAGGTGTGAAATGCAATACAGACAGATTTCTGTGAACAGCGGTAGTAGAAGTAACTTTTATTATCTCGTATTGTTGATACAAACGAAGTCTATCACTAAGTAACCGTTGAACTGCTACAAACGTGTGACCAATGGAACCAATCAGAAACTTCGTAAGAGCTAGGCATACAATACAACAGCCAAATGTGACATTTACGTTCCAGCAGTACAATTCTGATTGTCCTAACGTGACAACTACTTAGAAAATAAAAACAACCTTTCTCCTCCTTCTAAAAATCACAGACCGAGCAGGGAATACAACTAAGAAGCGCAGATGACTGAGCGCTGAAACCAACCTATAAGTCCAATCAAATTAGCTCGGTTACTCTATCACAGAATGATTCATCTCATACAAACCCAAACCATCGGACCACGGTGACGAGCGTGCTCACCGCATTGCACATATCTAACTGCTTCTCCTCTACACACGGTGTCGACCAACACTACGATACGCAGAAAATCGCCATTCGTCTATCCGGATAACTCGATTTCAAGTAACATCACGTTAAGTACAGCGTCTCATCGGTCAACACATGCTAACTATCTTGTGCACATTTGTTTGCAAGGTGTGGGCTCCTTGATGTTGAATATTCGAATATGGACGTAGCCAATTTCAGTAGTTAAGTCCCTTCTCCTTCCCTCCTTTTTCATTAGAGGGTTTGCTTTTTTCTTCATGATTGTGTGGCAGTTAAGCATAAGTGAAAACCAATGATGTAGTGCTTTCCATGACAGTGAAGATGTGGTTCTCCACCAGAAGGCGTACATGTACGGAGCACCAATATGAAAACCGCCATATCTTGTTGGAATGTGCATATAAAAATAACAGAAAGTTCCAAAACTCACAGAAAGTATGGTTGCAATTAAATAATTTTTACTGGGCTATGCTTTGCTACCAGTTATTTTTGGTCGACCACATTCAGGATCACGTTTGAAACTTGAACACCACTGGATGTGTTATTTACAAACGTACGTTTCTGTTGTCACTAGTACAAACTACCCAAACTCGTCACTATCTCGCACGTCAGTAGTTACTGTCGCTTCTACACAAGGTTAAAAATGTGTCGGAACTCAGACATATTCTGACCATAAAGAAATATGGCTTTGCAGAGTATCATTATGTGCGCGATTGGTCATATGCGTATATGACGGACTGACCACATCAGACCAAACGATAATTGAGGGCTATCCTGGCGAATGACCACTAACACTTTTTTTTACCAATGTTACCAATACAAGGTGTTCATTTTAAAGAGTTTCCGATATTACGTGTATATAAACTACAGGACTCCGTGTATGAATATCCCAATTTGATCGCAATTTTGATAATCCATTGGCAATAGGGAAGTTTGAAGGATGAGATTACTTCAGATTGAACACAACCCACATTTGATCGTTGCGACCAAGTGTCGGTTACGTTCAGTTTGTGTTAAGGACCGCATCTCCTAACTAAACAGGACGCATCACGCCACATCGACCAGCCGGCCCAGCTCGGATGGGATGGCTCCACTCAGCCAATCAGATTGCAGGTGTGCGGTCGAACACCTGTGCACCATCTGGACTGTTTTTTCTTCTCGCGTTGCTTTCTGACGGACCCTGTAACGTGATTTGCTCTGACGCCCAAACTGCCATATATGATTGTTTCATTCGGTTCACTTCATGGCTGTCGGCCACTTATGGTAACCGTTTCGTCCTATAAATATAGGGCCTCTGTGGCATAAGTTTGTCTCCCTCTTCCAATAAACGGTGTTGCTGCGTCTCTTCTCATTTCTCGGTTTTGAGTCAAGCGACAGAGCATGTAACCAAAGCAACGATTTAATAGTTCGAAATAAAAAGCAGTCGCCAATCGTCGTGATACCAGACAGTTATTCCTTATACCACGCGCAACGCTACTAATCGCAATCACTACGTTCAGGCGGATCATGCTTACCCATGTGATGCCTACTCGCAACTGTCTGGTGGTCAACCGTCCGCCTTTCATGTGTTCCTCACTTAAAAATCAATCTCGACAGACAGACCTTGGAAAAAACCGATGAGTTCATAAGAGCCGCTTCACAAACTCATCTGATTAGTGAGAGTGGTACATATCATCTCTCAAAAAACTTATCAACAGACAAAAGAGTGCTTACTTCTCTCACTTCCGGGGGGTGAATAATCAGTTAAAACACATACGTAAGTGAAAACGACGAGATGTTGCACGAAAAAAGGAACACATCAGCACCGCCCTCCAGTAACAACAGGGTTAACTAATTAAGCATCCGAACTTCAGGTGATACACAATGTTAAATGTAGACTGGATGGTGCTGGAAAGCTTGTAAAACTCAGACAAGAGCAACTAAACGAGAGTTTGGATGTGTGACAGTAGGATCAATAGTCAGTATGATCAAAATAAGGCTGTTTTAGTCGGAAAGAGAAATGGAACATTATCCTGTAGTGAACTTCGAGGTAATGACTGAAACAGAGAGCTGGGGGGTGATAATCGGATAAATGAATGAAATACCAAATATATTGCGTGGTTGCTGTCAGCTTGTGCAAATTAACTTTGAATGGCTAAATTTAATATCCAAACTTTACACTAAGAAACCTTTAATGTCATGTGACACAAGTCTATATAAGGGGTGTACAAACCCAGAAGGAAGCTTGAGAGTAGTAGACGTGGTCATTACTGATAAACAGCTACAAACCAATTTCACCCCACCTTGAAAATTCCCCCTTCATGAATCATTGCACAAAGGTCAATTTTAATATCACTTGGTCGATAATTCGGATATCTCAAATGCACACATGCCAGATTCAACCAATGATCCGAACAGGGGAAGACAAGGCTACGCTTTAGAGATAAACAGTTTGTTCAAAACCTTCGGAACGAAGTACCCCTTAAGCGATGTCAACAAGACAGTGATATAAAACAGCATCATTCGAGCATATATGTCATATTCGACAATTTATAGACCGAACACGGTACATACACGTAACACTTTCCGCAAATCGCTCGGATTAGCTGCGGTCAGATGTGTCAGTGTGTCCTGTAGCAACTCGTTCCGACGAACAGTGATGTTGAAGAACGGGCTGGACGAGGTGATTACAGTATGTCCGAAAAACGGGGACATTACAGTCTGTAAGAAGGCATTCTGTTGAGCCTCGTTCATTGCCTGTCGCATGCTGAGCGTAGCTTCGATACTAAGCATTCGAGCTTTGGTGGACGCATCAAATACAAATGGGTAATCACAGAAGGAAAAGAACCGCTGTAAAGAAAAAAACAAAGGGGAAGAATGATGTGAATAGGAAGCATCAGGGGTGTGTGAACACACAAGCTCAAGCAACCAAAAAGCGCGATACTGGTAAGGCTTAGTAGAAATAGTAGCACTAAAGAAACAGATTGCAAAAACATATAACTTCAAGCCCGAGGTGGGAGACCATGAATAATTCATTCTAGTTACACACAGTTGCACAACTGGATCACATCCAAACCACATGTAACTCAACGGATAGCAAGCAACTAAGTAAAACTGAAAGCTCATTTCAGCAAACCAGACGGCGAGCAGGCGTGTACACGACCATGGACCACCAATCAAAGCCGAACGCTTAGACGGCACTGCTGCGTGTCTATATTCAAATACTTTGGCTGTCAATGTATGGGATTCATGAACAAAAATAAACAGCAGTAGGTTGTGGTGAATTCCCCGAGTCACATTTCGTGTCACAGCACCCAGAAGTAGGTAAACCACCATCAACACAACCGCGTATGATCGGTCGCCTAATAATTTATGTTGCACAAAAAACGAAATACAAATCGGTATGCGTTCACCGATTCCCATACGATGAAGCAACAGAAGTAGAAAATAAGTGATGAAACAAATCAGTTCCGACTACTGGGATGCTTAGTCATCGTCATTCGCGAGTGGGAGGAAGGAGCGATAAGGAAGAGGAACCAAAATGTGGCGAAGACAAACTCGTTCTCTCACATAAAGCCGGAACATAGGCTAGCATGCAACACAGGTTCCAGAAGTCGTGCTTGAGCAGTGTGATCGTACAAAACACGTGAACACATACGTACACACTGATAAGACTACTAGACATTCGTGAATCGTAACCAGTAGCAGTATGACCTCATGAATGACCCGTTACCACACACGCCGAGGAGGAAAATTGTGGACTATATGTTCGGGTGGCCTAACCAGTGCAGACGTTTGTTAATGTTTCATGCGACTTGTAGGAACTAAGGTAGAAATTGTATGACAGGCAGTTTCGTTGTGAGTAGTATACTACTAACAATTAGTATGTTACCCACAAGCGACATTCAGGAACAAAAGAGCAAGCTCCGAACGCCAGGAAGACGATGGACAAGAATAGACTATCGGAATAGTGTGCACGCTCTATAGCAGAAGTTGCACCAAGGCGAATGACAACGTACTATCACCCGATGTATGTGAATGCATGTCTGACATGCAAATGAGTGTACGCGTTTGTAGTTCGATTTTTGACATGACGTATATGGGAGTTTGCTCAATAAACGAATTGTCAGGCCAAGCGTCTTTTGCGGTCACAACAAAATGCCTCACTAAGACAGGCGATCCGATTTACTTCTAGCTCCTAAATCGCAATCAGTTGAAACTTCACGATGGCAACAACGGATGCATAAAAGTTTAAGCACTCGAGCTTGTAACCTCCGTTAATACATCTGGGAATGCCTTGCCCATAAAGTTATTTGATAGTGAGCGCTATTCTAAATAATGGAAATTAGAAGTCAAGAACTTATAGAACCGAAATAACACAACCAAGGAGGATTGGCAGTTTCTGGGTTGGGTATACTGAAATAGTACAAGATGCCGAAAAGAGAGGCCTAGAGCGTACAGGTCATCATCTATGAGCAAAGTATTCACATGATCAAGCGAAAAGAAAGTATCTATTCTCACACCATATGCTAAAAGCTGACATGACCACCAGATATGGGGTTGCAGAGGAATTGCGCTAGAAAACTCACCATACCACCAGATTCGCATTCACGAAGCCAGTTTACAAAGGCACTATCAATGTTAACCTTCTCTTTGATCTCAGGAATGTAGAAACTGACATGAGAAATTGGACATTGTGTGGTTTCATTGATCTACAGATGAAAAAAATGGGAAAGGGATGTATACCAACACCGACAACAACAGTGCGATAAGAAACCATGCAAGAAATTCAAGTTCACGTGACACATTAAAAATCCTGTACACTGAAGCAATCTTACGAATCAGACTACATATCAATCTAAAGTGAAAAGGGGCTCAGTCAGTTTCTTTCAAAAGGAACTCTTGTTAGAACGCGTCACTATTACGATACTTAAGATTCGTAAGCCAGAGACATATCAAAATTTATGAACCTTTAACAAATTTTCGAAACCATTATTTCACATATTAACAAACACAACCCGGTGTTATTCTAAATGCCAATAATGAGGGATAAAAAAAAACAATGGAACGAATGCACACACTTCGCATGTGTACACATAGGCTTCGTTATGATTTCACTATTGTTAGTGAACGAGAGGTCTGTCGAAACAGGAACCAAAACGAGCAATATTTTCATCTCAACAAGTAAACGGAGGCAAGATGAAAAGAACGCTTCGATGAAACTAACCGGAAACTGCGCAAAATGTAATATGGAATATCCGTTTATGTTCTTTTTCAACGAGCTGATCAAACTCAGTAAGCAGTCATTTCCTCTTGTGCTCTTTGACCTAGTACATTTACTTCACCGGTGAAGTCCAATCTACCAAATTGTTACTGTCAATGCTCCGCGACAGTCGGAAGCACCAGTTTAAGCGGTTTTGCTTCCTCTTTCAACATCTGATTCTATCGCTAACACCGTTTGTGACGAATTCAACTTTTGTTCGATTTTTATGGCACTTTCTTGAGACAGTGGATGCACGATTGCGTTTCACCGGCTACGGGAACGGTGATGACTTTCGCACCAGAAAAATGTTTTGTTTGACAGATGAACCATCTTTAAACCACCCCATTCCTTCCGATTTCCGACAGCCGTTACTTCGTTGACATTAATGCCACATTCAACAGTCGCTTGCTTATGAGAATGAAGTGATATTTGCCGAAATGAGTTCTATAATACATTATGCGGAAAACTCCAGCTATCCAACAGTAAATTCGCGGATGAATTTTGTACTTTATTTTTGTAGTACAGAATTCTGATTTCACTATGTATTTTGAAAGAGACAATCAGGAAAACTTCAAAGATTACTGCAATTTTCCTCTTTCACTCGATTTGCTTCATGAAGCATGACCACTCTAATGTCTATGTTATTGCAAGATTTGGGTTTGAATTGTTTTGCGGTTGACTGGTACGACATTCGGTATAAAGAGTTCCAAGTGGATGCGTTCGTTATACACAAAAAAGTTAAACTTAATTATATTGTTACATAGTTTAGCTACACTGATTAGTATGCAGTGATAGCAGTCAAAACGATACTGGACCATGATGAGGTGTGACGGCTTGCGCATCTCGATGATGTATTGGACTTAACTGGACGGTGTGATGATCAAGCCGACGAAAGCACTCATATCAGGCAGGCTAGTACGTAGAGACCAGACAAGTTTCCCGGTCCTCCCGATTGGCATCTTTTTCTGGAAAAAAACCGTTGGTACACTGACACGCGCACGCTGCTTTGCGGTGAAGACGTTTGAGTCGAAGGCTTTGATTGAGAACCTGAGCGTCCTGGAAATATATCAGCCCACATACAACCACGAATATTCACAACACCAACAATTCCATACTGCATCGGTCGTCTCGCAGTATCAACCGCATCGACCAATCAGTTGCATACAGCAGAGTGGATCGGTGAAAATATGCTACTGCTAATCCGTCCTCCACTGTCCTATCGAACTTAACTCTCAGACCTCTCCCGACCCTCATTCCTAGTAACTGCTCTGCAGGTTCCACAAAAGAAACAGCTAGCTATACCAAAACTGTCCCGGTAAGTCCTATCTCTTACCATACAGCCTCAGGACTCCCTAGTCCCTTGCTCACACATAGGAAACTAATTAATATGAGTGCTTTCAACGTACGCACTCTACAACACATAGGTCAACAGGCCGATCTCACAAGAACATTAATTTCGTTGAATGTCGATGTCTGTTGCATTTCAGAATAAAAGACAGTGGTCAAAGTATGGAACTAATAGCACCCGTATTGTTTACCTGATACTGGTTATATACATCAGATGACTTTACGGCTGCCGTTACTGGTCAAGCAAAAGTACGTGTAATCTTTAGCTCGACGGCCGCAGCCGCACTGGGAGATTGGATTTCTTTTAACGGAAGACTTTGTGCCGTCTGCTTAGGAGGTTCTCCTAAGGCCAGCCGTAGATGCGAACCCCATGGAAATCTTTTCATTGTATCTGTTTATGTTCCAATTAACTGTAATGACGCCGGCGCTAAAGACTCATTCTACTCGAGCTTGGTCGGTCACCTGCGGCGAAATGGTTCTGATACCGTCATTCTGGCCGCAGATATGAACTCACAGGTCGGCTGAGTTGGTGAGACCGAGACAGTTTTACGTGGCAGATTTGGTATAGTATCACAGTACTCAGAAAGTGGAGAGCGATTGTTGCAACCGTGCGCCCGGGATAGATCGTTTCAAGCCCGCGCTAGTTTTAGAAATTATGCGCGTCACTGTTACATATGCCGCCCTCCTTCTCCGAATCAGGGCTGGTCTCAGATGGACCACATCGCTGTTAGTTATAGGTGACGGGGCTCAATTCAGGACGGTTGTCGAAAATGGGACGTTAGAGTTTCATGGGCCAAACAGTAGACATAAGAAGCACGCATGAAAAATGTGTTACAGTCGCATATGCTATGCACGCTAGGTGGGACTGAATATAAGAACAGTATGAATAGGAGACCAGGTTGAAATCTCATGTGAAACCAACAGGCTAACCATAACTGGCAGATCAGTCATAGCCTATGATAGAACGAACTACAACCACTGAAGAAAGCAGTCCAAGTACCTTTTCACAGTTCGGTGACCGTGAAATTGTGTCTGAACCACTGTGGTGGAACCCATTCACACGTAGAGTTCAAGTCCGACCAAAGACAAAGCCCCAAACTCCTCCCGAGTCACCAGGTCAGCCACATTTGAGTAAGAGATTCCAGCCTAGAAGAAGACGTACACCGACGTTAACAGTGACGCAGTATTTTTAGCTTTTACTAATTACAAGTAAAAGAACATACTCCCACATGATGAGGTAAGTGGACATGGAGCGGTACCGATCAGTCAGGAAACAGAGAGGCCAAAATCACAGCAAGTAGGGAAGTAACTCACCCGATATAGACGTCGCATCAGATCCAACGAGCTCCGTATACCTTCTTCTTTGGATTTGCGCTGTAGGAAAATGGGAGAAGTGTACATGAAAGAAAGACAACGAATTGCGAGCCACACACGACGTCTTCAAATATAAATACATGGGAATAACTACTTATTAGCTACAGTCAGGGTGGAAATGATCAGCGCAAAGGGTGAGTGAATCATTCGTTCGTCTAGAGTTCTGTTCAACTCCCGATACTCAACTCACATTCAGACCACATGTGTCTGATTGTGGTGGTGCAGTCCCTACTACAAGCAGACACATACACACGAGGTTTAGTAAACTGGCTCACATGTCGGACTAGACCTACCTGTTGCTCGGCAGCGGCGGGCTGCATGCTCAGTATGTACACAATGAGATTGTTCAAATTCTGAAATGATAACAACAGAAAGGTAGCACAGCAGATTAATACACAAGTATCTAGGTTGTGAAATAGATAATAAGACAATCGAATGCTTAGGATTAAGTAATCCGAAAGTCGTCCATTTTCCGAACTGAGTAAGATAGCGAAACGGACTGCGACGTATTTATCAGTTCACCTACATGACCATAGTACCATGATCCTTTAAACACCGTACATACGAAACCTAACACTTCGGCGTTAAAAATGTCACATTCTGTGAGCAGATGGCAACCCGGAAAATACATGCAACGGCAAGTTGAGCCTGCATAAACAGGTCGATACTGTGCAAGTGCTTAAACGGTCATCATACGTTCGGACGGAAAAAAGTTGATCAAATGGGATTAGATGTGATTAAGAAGAGATGTGACGCTGAAGGAGGTTGAAAACGGACAAATTTCTGCTCTCGAATAAATGCAGTCGAGCCGAAGAGCTGATTGCCAAACAAATTCCGAGATCAAATGAATTGTTCACAGTCCTGCAGAAGGTCGTGAGCTAACGCTGCAAGATAGCAAAAGAGAACGAACATTAACTTTCACCTGAACACCTCTACTGAATGAGATAATTGCGCCATCAACGTGACAATTCACCGGCGCGAAGTTGGAAACTCCCAAGATCGGGACCAACACACGTACTTCATAGGTCGACAGAGCGTGTGCTTGATGAAGATTGGAAGAAACCGCAAGGAAACAAGACGACAACGTGACCATGATTATGAGAGCCCTGATTGTCCGACTAAGCAAGGTTGAAAAGTGTGGCCTGTCAAGAGTCCGCGGCCGTCTACACAGCCGGTTGGAAACGTTCTGACAAGGCAATGTGTCGCTGTATATGACGAGACCGTGTCCAAGACTTTGGTGAATTTTTTCATGAAGCTCCACTATCTTTGACTAGTTCACTAAGCTGCCACTGCGGGAACTATTGCCAGGCTTAATGGCAGCCCAAAACACAGTACCCAAGGATACAGCTAAAAATTCAAAACGATGGCGATGAAACGTATTGTGGACACACCAGAGGATTTACGATACTCAGTAACAGGAATACAATTCACTCGAACGGTAGTGATGCATATAAATAATACCGTTGTGATTTATGAAAAAAGACGACGTTCTTTTTTGAGAAATTCAATGGTGACTGACCGTGCATTCACAACGAGGGGTGAGTGTGTTTATCACATTGGATGCTGACAAGAACCCACTATGGCTGATGCACATAATTTGAATCTAAAGAAATACATATACGATTGGTTATGTCCACTGCAACTCAGCAGTCAAGATCTTGAAGGAATTTTGCAAAAAAACTGCGCCCTGAATTAAGCGCAGTACTTTAAACGCACACGAAAACAACCTAGTGCTTGACATGTAAAGAAAGTACACCACTTTAGGGGGGGTCGTTTCTTAAGTACAATTTGAAACCAGACCACAAAAGCAATAACCGTGAAAAGGGAACTTACCATAACCAATTTTTTGAAATACCGGGGTTGCATTATTCCAAACCATCGATCTGAAATCGAGCAACAGACGGGAAAGTGTACCAGTCGTATGATCCAACGGACAAGCGGAGGTTAGGTGGTTGCGAACGGTATAACCCAATTGGTTTTAACGTGAACCACAGGCAAAAACGACGAAGTGGAAAGAAAGAGGAGGGAGTTGTCTGTGTGAGCCAAACGAAAAGCAGACTGTCGAACACTAGTTAGCAAGTGGTACCTTGATCTATACTGCTAACATGACGCGGCAGTCGGGTTTGTGTGCTGTTTAGATCCGGCGGGCTATGCTGACTAGGACTCCGGTCCTTCCAGGCATAAACTTGTCAGACAGACCAGAGAGGAGCAATCGAACGAAAAGCAGTTACACCCATAGGATTGTATGTCGCGCTACTGACCGCGTAGGTGTGCTTAGGTAGCCAGGCACGATCCCATGGGCATACACAGCTGAACTAGTCTCAAAGTTGCGGCACTGCTGTCTTCCGTATCAGGAAGAAGGGGGTTAGAAAAAGGTACCCTCAAACTTTGACCGCTGACGTATTATCCCATACGATCGAAAAACATCTGGTATCTCGCAAAAGCCCGATGTAGCTCCGAATACATCCACTGTGTGCAACAGTGCTCAGAATCAAATATCAATGTCTTATTCACTGCGCCCTTGGGCTAGACAAGCCTCTCACTGCCAAGTGAGTCAGATTCTTGAATCACTGGCTCCGGGTAGGGTCCCTAAAAAAGCCCTGTACAGTGTTGTCTCGCCAGTCAGACTTTTGAGTCAGAGACTCGAAGTGGGGTCCCTCAAGCCAACACCATTTCGCGGCATAAACGATCGAGAAGCAACAGAATTTATCGTTCTCCTGACAGGCATCACACCACGCGTAACAAGTTTTCTCTATCAAACAACTTTAAAAGTTGAACGGATAGTTACAAAGAAATAATTGACATTTTATATCTGGCAAAAAACAGTCCGTTAGTGCATTCTTTGCAAAACTCAAGCAACTTCGGAGCAATATTGGACGCCATGAATGAACAGAATGTCCCTCTCTGATTGCGGTTCAGCGACCAACTGGAGACGGAAAATCCAGAATGATTGACGGATCACATTGGGGATAAATATTGTTGAAATTAAATACCATACCATAAGAATATCTGACTGATCTACAGCGTGATATGACTAACCATGATGGATTTAAACTCGCTAAACAGAACATCTGGATCAGTAGTGACACTGTGGATGTTTTCGGAACACTGCGAGGGGGAATGATAATCCTGAGCCAATGTTTCCACATCTTGTTTAGTTGATTAGGGTTTTGGTCCAGTTTCCCATGGGTTAAGAAAGGCTAGTAACCTGCTTGATATTATGAAGAGAAACGACCTTCAATTATCATCAAAAGTTCTTCGATAAAACATTCCAAAGGCTGCTAGTCTGTATCGGCCACAAAGATTTTATTAAGTAAAGTGGCGATAATTTCATGACAAACCTTTCACGAGCGCAATACCAGTGAGGAATTTATAACAAATATCTAAACGGTTTGGGAACTCGGCTGTTTGTTGAGCTTGACATTTAGGTTGCAAACGTTTTACCACTGAACGAGATAACATCATCAGTGCATAGGGACTTGACTGTATAGGAGTGAGGGTTTTTTGTATATATATATATATATATATATATATATACTGATGAATAGTTAGCACACTTAGTAGGTTTTTTATAACCAATAAGTGTTGGCCACATAGGGTCATGAGCAAAGAAGATTGACCTAAATAGCACAAATATAATAATAATAATAATAATAACAATAATAACAATAATAACAATAATAATAATAAGGACATATGTCTCAAAACAGGCGACAAATTGGATCCCTGCACAGATATCAGTAACAAACTGCAGATTGACCTTATGGTCTTAACTTCTTATGATGGAGATATGTCCAGGTTTGTGAGCTACTGGATACTTTCAAATGGCATACATGTTTTCCATTAGGAACGATGAGCATACATGCTCATTTCCATGTAACAGCAAACTAAGGGGTTGAACAACATTGAACAGGCCATAGGATGGAAAGTCCTACAAATTTATCCTGAGAGATTCAATGTAAGTTACATTTTTGGTCATGACAGCACATTTAACGGACACGCCTGATTCGTTTGTCAACAGCATCGCTGGCTCCAGTGTGTATACACTGACGGCTAACTTATCAACTCCACAGTAATACCCACCCCGTCTGCTGGGAGATGTGAATAGCATTTCCACATTATTGTGTTGGATCGCTTTAGATGAACCACTGATGAAGAAAGTTTAAGACATTCTAAAGAAGTTCTATATCGAAAAACATCTTACGGTTTGCCAGATGCATTTATCCTAAGTACAGTCAGAAACTAGTGATCTGGCGAGGCTAACACGAATGTCAAAAACAGAGAGAACCAAGAATTGACTTTTTCAAAACTCAATTATTAGGTCAGAAGTGGATTGATAACCGTGCATTAGCCTCGATGATAAACCTACAGCTAGGTAAACAGACGACCGTCTGAAATTAGGCAAGCAAGGGTTCAGTGAGGTTGAAACTGTGGAGTTTCCGTGGTGAGTTGGCGTAATCAGCTCTATCCAAAGCACTAGGAAAGTCTATTCAAATTAGACAACTGAATAGCAGCCGGAATCTAGTGAATGATGAACGGCAAAATACTACCGTCTTTGTGTGAAAAAAATCGCTGCGTTATGGACCCACCGCTAATTTATCAATCTTGAAAGGTTTTGAGAAAATATGCCCGACGAAGCTGTTGAGTGATACCCCTGTAATTAACCGATCGTCACAATCAACTGTTGTAGCCTTTGCGACATTGGTGCACCTTATATTTCTGTTTAGATACCGAAGTTAGACGTCTGACATGCAATGCAAGGCAACTGCACTGCCGTGAACTCTCAAGAGCACGGTTGTATACTCTTTATACGCCTAACTTTTTCACCGATTAGTTATAATACCCATTCGCTTTCGCACGTCTTTTCGGTTACAAAGTAGAAGCGTGTACCTCTAAAATTGGCAATATTCAACGTCCACGTTCATGCGATCAAAGTATAGCGAAGCGTTTCGGTTTATGGAGCAAATTTACCGACAAAGTCCCCTTGATGTCTCTCATCCTCTGCACTTCGATTTACGTCGCTAAGTATTGAATTCATATGCTCTAGACTTGCATACTCCGCTTTATTATAATTACGTCATAATGCAGAACGTCAGGTATACCATATTTTGCTCGACGGTTTATATGAAAAGGTTAAAACTGTCATTGCGATGTGCTCCAAATCAAGTGACCGATTACAGTTTTATAATACAGTTTACGTAAAACATCGTTATTTAGTCTACTAAAGTCGTGTACAAGATAATGCCGAATTTTTATACTTTGGATAAATCGATAGCTTAGCTTGACCCGGAGTAGTCAGCAGCCGATAAGTATCATATACAAGGATACCTGTTCCAAAAGTCACAGTGTGTGTTATTGAGGAGTCTGGTCTACTTATGTCAAAAGGAATCAAGTGAGTCCATAAGTGTTTTAAAGAGCACTACAAGTAAATTACTTTGACTGCTAGCAAACAGAGGGGTAGGAGCTTGATGCAGACGACCACACGAGCAAACTGCCTTGATTCTGCTAGGTGAATGGTCAGATGTATGTGCGACAGGGGACACTACTTACATTCGACACTAATCCCTCAAATGTTTCACAGGAACATAAGCCCTTTCAAGTCAATTTTGAACAGTTAACATGACGACCTTCCATTGTATACGACTAATCGGTTGTTTTTGAGGTCAAGACGATAGCCCTTGTACACATAAAGCAACAAGCAGTTATTTGCGGTAGTAACTAATTCCAAAAGCACTAACTTGGTTGAATTGTTTCAGAATAGCCATGGCGAATATGAATGTGACTAGATAATTTGTGATTAATATATCACACAAAGCACACAACGTTAGGTCTTTGTTGAATTTTATAAGTACGGCTAAAGTAAGTTGAGCGAACTGCTGCCTGTTGTTTGTGAACCAATTCTAACTTTATCTGTTTTGTGTTCTACGAAACTACTTCATTCTACACAAGACTTTTTTCACAATTCCGTTTTCTTTGGTTTGTTGTGACGAGTTTCCGGCACGTTGTGGAGCATTATTGGCAATGAAGATAATCTATCAAAAATTAGTCAGGACACGAGAGTTGTCAGTACCTGGTTTATTGACTTCGTTTTGTAATTAGCTAGCTCATTTAGAAAAGTATTCAATTTTTAATATGAACAGAAGTTGTTAGATTTTAGGTGAATTTTGTTAACTCGTGTAAAGCATTTCAGTCGAATAGCACAGAATGGATCATCTTGGATGTTGTAACAGGATAGCATGAAAAGCAACAATGAGACCAAATTTCAAGAGCAAGATAACAGGTTTAACGAACATAGATCAGATGTTCCCCATGGCATAGTTCTTGGAAGTGACTGAAGAAATAACTTTATACATCAGTAAGAGGTATGACTGAATGGATGT
Organism: Paragonimus heterotremus; assembly: GCA_013368495.1. Classification (NCBI taxonomy): domain Eukaryota; kingdom Metazoa; phylum Platyhelminthes; class Trematoda; order Plagiorchiida; family Troglotrematidae; genus Paragonimus; species Paragonimus heterotremus. The sequence continues at coordinate 103,873 of LUCH01001646.1, forward strand.
TAAACAGAACATTCAGCCAACCATATATTCAAGAAAATATTTGAGCTTAGAAATGACAAGCGCTCAGCCAGCGTACAGTCACTGCTACAACCTAAAGAGAGTTATTTTTCATAGGCAACAGACGATAACAATGATCAAGTGATTATCCAATTAGATCGAAGAGAATGGTGACGTACATCGGTGGGCTTACGTGGGTCATGTCACCAAGATATACAGGATCCCATCGCACAGGGAAGATACAAAATAACAAGACAGTGTGCAGGCAAAAACTGCAGTACCAATCAAAGAAAAAATCTAGCGATACACATCAGCACTCTGAGAACAAACCTATTATTTTTGAAGGAGCCGATTCCAATTTATTTAAAGCAACTGCGTAAGCGTTCAGTACCATGCCCGGATTAGGAAATCCAGCGATACAAACGGGGTAGGGACCATTGTCCGTAGGTTCGGACAATGTCGGAACTGCTTCTATCGAGGGAGTTGCATCACTTCGACTGCTTGTGTTTGAAACCAAATGACCAGTTGGTTTTCGAGGCGTATTGAGCAAGTCAGATACGGCCAGTACCATAAATCCACGAAGACATTCAACACTTGGATAATTCGTTCGGGACACCTCCAGTACACCTTCCATTAGTCGAGTGATGAGACGATGCAGATGCTTTGGCCGTAATTGTTGGAAAAGCTGATGTTGCAAATCCCGTGCGGCGTCCAAATCTACACCGTGCTCATCGCGACCAGTTAGAAAATGGCTGTAAGGGAATCAGAATGGAATGCAAGCTGTCCAGTACGCACAAAGCAGTTATGTAATGTGAAATTAATAAGATTTATCGCTTTTAGTTTCAAGAAAGATGGAAGAACGTTGAAAGCGTAGCTTCCAGATACGGAAAACGGAAACCTGTTAAGCCGTATCCAGGACAAAACTACCAACTGCTTCATTATGTTAGGAGTTAGCATATATTTTCAGATTAGAACAGAACACGAAGGAGTTATGAATCACGCAGTCGTTAAGTTCGAAAATGATGCGCGAAGTGAGATAGTACGTAAGAAAACTCAAGACAAAAACCGGTACAAAGATGAGAAAGAGTCGACGATTTTATGGAACTTGCAAGTACCCATATTATCAGATCTCAGAACGTGCAAAATCGGCCATCACATTAATTAGTATGGTAAACAGTGTCTAACGACCAAATTTTTTGGGAAATTCTCCATCTGCGGTCACGTTGGTGGTTAATTGGTCCGTACATTCTTGCAGGTCAGTGGTCGCAATGTACAGTATAGGATGTTAACACACGACTGTCGGCTTGGGTATGGATCCCGCGCAAAAAATCACACCGTATACTTGACAATGACGTCGAAAAAAAAACGGGTTTAGCCTACTCAATCAATGGGTTTCGAAATGTTTGGAGCCCAGTGGATTTGTGCAGTTCATTTCTGCTGCAAAACTTTTGAGATAATCAACCTTTCTAGTTTGAGAAGCACCCCCCCTTCTACTAAACAGACTGTTCCCGATCATTGAAAAATACCACAGTTCATAAAGTGAACCAACTTTTCAACACTAATCAGCATTGTAATATACGAATCTGTTCGACTGCACCTCGTAAGTGAAGTTCTTTTTTGCAGGCGCCAGCCTGCAGACCACTATCGCAATAGATCCGAATTCAGAATCATCTGGCTTGGGAAAGGACGTCAGCAAGCTATGCTGGATTTTTCGGTTAAAAGATCATGCAGCTTACAATCACATTTTTGCAGCCGGATCGGTATTCGCTATGGACATCAGGAGGCAATCCACAGAGGCTTCTCTACCACTGTTAGCAGGAACTTTTAGCCTGATTGTTCAAAAATTCCATAGAATATTCTCCAAACTTGCACACTTTTGTCTCGTATTTGAAGAATTTCTCCTCCCGTAGCTTACGCTATTAGTCCAACTCCTCGACCGAGATACCAGCGGCTGTGTTTGTTCTCATATCACACTTCACCGTAGCATAAAAACCTAACTCATTAATCCTCCTACTTTTAAATCATTAATTATTTGGTGGTTACCCACTGTTGTTTTCAAAAATACATCACAGGCATACCTCGTTTGACACAAGCGACAGAAATGATAGTAGCCACGAGTATGAACTAAACATCAAGGTGACGTTTCTGTGACCAGTGCAATCTCTTACTTGCCTTGGATACCATGTAAATTTACTACCTTCGATGTTCAAACACGTATGCTGGTAGACCAACAGGCAGCTGTTGTGCGTGCATTGGAGATCTTGTTATCTATGCCTGATGTCTTATGGAAACAACTCCAGAAGTCTACCATGGTACTGCACTTTCGGTCGCCACCAGCTGATTAACAATCTGTACAATCTGTGAACATAATGCGATTAAAGTAAGTGTTGGAATTACGCTAAGCACATACACAGAGAAATCGTTGTTTGACTGGAGTGCCGTCGCAAACGCTGTTTAACTGACGTCGCGGCCTCTGTTCCCATACAATAAGGTCAAGACATATACTGACCACCTGCACAGTATGCGGGGCGCGGATAGGACCTGGGAAATTGAATACGCAAGTAGGCAGGCTAGATGTTAATGGATGTCAGACAGGTGACCAGATGGCATCCATCAAACAGACGACTGCAGCTCTGTGCTGTTAACGGTCCGCTTTGTACCAGCACTAACTCCGATCATCATCACCTTATAGCGTTAATTAGTGCCCACTATGGACAAGTGTATGACAATCTTGCTTCGCCGTCAAAAGCAGTGATGTAACTAAACTGGCAGTCACATGCGCTCTACATCTACCAGGGCATACTCGTCTCCAAGTTAAATGTATAGTCAAAAGATTACATACAGAAGTACTGCGCACGTATCCGATACGCAATAGGTAAGTAGAGAACTACTGCTCGTTTAGCTGCCAGCAGTTGATTTTCCATTTTACCAAGTGAACTTATTGAGGTTCGACATAATATTTCATCTGATAACGGGTATATTTCGGCAAGCACGGCTACCTGCATGGAACTCCGGAAACAACTGAGAGAGGATGGCAATGTGCTATTGAGATGGAACAAGCAGCTGCTACCTGAAGATCGTGAGAACTTTTCCACTCTATCTGATTAAAATGTAACAGAAACAAGTTGCGAAGCCAATGAGTAATCCATCTACAACATGCAGCGATGCCTACTACGCAGAGATGAGCACATCCAACAACCATTCAACTGACCACAAGCGCCAATAAATGTGCTTTCGAGTATTGCTCGTGCTAGTTTGTCAGCTGACGTGTCTACGCCCTTTGAAACAGAAGTCGGATCCGAGACAAAGCTTGTGAAGCGTCAAGAAGAGAGTATAATCATTGACAAGAAGCTGACGGCTCTGCTCCAGAAAACCGGGGACCAACGAATGAATTGAGAATGATTAGGATTAGCTAACAGTATGAACGTGTTCCAAAAGATCGCATAATTAGTAGGCAGACCATAGAGGGAGTAACCTATATTTGTTGTCAATGCCGTCTGTAGACATTGCACTTCGTGGATTAAGCGTAACGCGTAAGCAAAAATGAACGGGTATCAAGCTGAATTTCGCCATGGTCGTGAGTGCAATGATCTCACTTCAAGGTTCTTCCAGATGTTTGAACATCGCCAGTCACAAATAAGACCAGGAAAGTTTTTCTTTTCAAGCATCGAGGGCCTGATTCATCAACATCATCTTCAATTTTGAGCCGTTCCCGTCTGTACTACGGCTCAGGTCGTCACTGACAGTGATAGTATTCACCCATGTAGCCGACTAACTGAAGTACAAAAGTATGAAAAACAAGAGCTGGATAGAAGAGGTAGTGGAGACTCACGATACCGAAAAATCTCATGAATACAGGATCTCCACTGACCTTCACTCTCCGCCATGCTGGACAGCGCTCTTAGCTGAAAGTGTTCAGTGTCTTTCGGATTACAAGCAGGAATTCAGGAACGGCCCAATGAAAAATTGTCAATACTTTCATGATCCGGACCTAAGCCACTAGGTTGTCTTTACCAGACTAACTGCCGTCGTTGGAACACTTGACACGGCACTACAGTAACCATGTCCGCAATCCCGAAATGACATCAGATTCACACTATATTAACTTTCACAAAATCCTGACTTGACAACTAATTTAATATTTATTGTGTTGTATTTGGCCTGAAGATGATACATCGAAAACGAGCCTGTTCGCCACATTTTGACTTTTGATAACTCATTAGTCGCAAACATGACATGATGCGAAAAGCGGCGAGTTGGCATTAGTAAACTCTGTTCAAGCAAACGAAGTCTTGATACAATTTAATGCCCAGTGACTAACAATCCCTAAAATATGCTCACGAACCTATTCACTTATATAGTTTTTTAACCACATACCACTAACACCTATGGGACACCGATGGCCGAAAACGAAGTGTAAGCAGCTACTGTGCAACTGAACCAATTTTCAAAGCCGCACAACGGCACAGTTTGTACATTAAGCCTTTCACAGAAAGTTTGAGACCACACTGACGTCACGAATGATGGAGATTGTCAAACGAAATTCTAGCTTCAGTCACAAGATTTGTGATCTAACCATAAATTCCACTAGCGTCGACTCAGCTCATAGAAGAGGCGGACTATCATCAAGAATCAGAGCATTACCATCTTACACTTAAAAGATACAACAACCTCTAAGTTTTCTAAAAAGTTATGCCCCCCCCCGTGAACTTACAAGTATTCGAACAAGATCATCGCCATACTCTATATCTCCAAGTTTAGTATTTGAGAACACTTTCACACTATCAGAGCACCCTCCAGGATCCCATTCAATGCTAAATTGAATGAAAAAGAGCAGACTAGACAATTTTTTCATACCCCACTTAAGATTATAAAGGGAGGCGATTAACCACTTTAAACCTCAACCAGGCCAGATGGTAAGTTACCTACGGAAGATAGACATACTTCGCGGACACAGTTTTCTTCAAAAATGTCCCACAGCACACTTCTAACAACTGAATTAGCCACCGGCCGGTCGCTCGAGACCGCCGATTGCTTCATCCACCCAAGTAGTCAGTTCATCACCTTGTAAAGTTGCTGACAACGTCCACGAGGACGATGAAAGCAACATAGTTAATTCGCTAACTTGCGTCACTCGTAACGCTGTAGACACGTCCGATTGTCGGCTGAATTCGGAGTTTACAATACGTGCGTGAGCTCAGTATTGCTCTATGAATCAGGGACTTGGCCCACTCGTGTAGTAGATGAATACACACTATCGGTGTTCAACCACCGTTGACTTCGCCAGTCAAACTATACTAAATGCGCCTAGTGCTATATACATATATACATATGCCATTATAGATGTTGCGAACCTAACATGTGGTTGGCCAACTGTAATGAATTCAGTTCTGTGAGCTTCGTCAACATCACTGATCTTCTGTTCTGCAGCTGCTTTGCTGTTGCAAATTACCCGTACACTGGACGAGCGTCAGCCTGTAATATTGCTGATGAGATATCAGCGAGGATAGCAAAGGCACGAGTTGCCTTTGCCAAACTGCATCATCTGTGGCGTCGAAAAGACGTCCGGTTGTCACTGAAAGGAAGGGTAGATAATGCCTGTGTACGCTCCATTTTGCTTTATGGTTCGGAAACGTGGCCTGTTCACAAAGAAGATATTAACAGACTTGCTGTGTTTGACCGTCGTTGTCTCCGCCAATTGACCCATATTAAGTGGACTGATCGCGTGACCAATGTGGCTGTTCGCCGGCGCGTATTCCGGAATGCTCGGGATGCGCGGTCAGTTGGTCAACTAATTACGTCGAACAGCTTGAGATGGTTGGGTCATGTTCTCCGTATGCCAGCTGAGCGTTTACCGTACCGAACATTACATACTGAGACCACCAACAATTGGGTAAAACCGCGTGGTGGTCAAGCAACAACGTGGTCACGAAATTTGAAGACCTTGACTGCTCCATTGAGCAAAGTGGGTAGGTGTCGCCTGCCTGGATGGGGTCCTCGTGACCACCCAAACCGTTGGTTAGAGACGCTATCCGAGATGGCGATGTGTCGCAGTCAATGGCGTACCTGTATCCATACCATTTCTAGTTCTTCCGGCTAGTCTTCTTTTATTAATTTTCAACCTTCTTAGTAACGTTTTCTTCTAGGATATTCCACGTCACTGTTGAGGTGAGCGGCGGCCCGAGCCACAGTACCTTTTGGTCAGGCTCATGGCTGTTATGATGATGATGATGGACGAGCGTCGGCTGTTTAACCTTCAACAGATTTCTTGTCATTGTCGCGTCTTGAACGTCCAGGACCATCCGGTCGCCACCCAATCTCTTGACATACCCACTGGGCCAGACTCCATCGTAGCACAGTTTAAATGGTGCATGTCACTGGCAGCAAAGGACATACTGCAGTTAAGGTAATGTTCGACAGGAGTGACCGGTCCCACTTATCCCCTTTTAACTAAATAGATGGAAGACTCGGAATGGAGTTGATTGATACTGACTAGCTGGACGACAGTTGTAATTGGCGCTTCGGTAAACAAGTACAGCGAACGAGAGAGAGAAGGAGATAGAGTTGAACCAATTACATGATATATGATTACTCGGAATGGTAAGTACCTTGCACCGTGGTCTCCCTAACTAGCTGGATAGTGTCATCTCATCAGCATGCAATATTATTGACGAGGTGTTCACGAGGACAGCAAACGCGAATAATGCATTCGCGAAGTAAGCGTCATTTGTGGCGTCGCAAAGCCCCTCGGTTGTCGATGAAAGTACAGGTGCTCCATGAAACAGAACAGGCTCATCCGTTTTGGAAATGTACATAAACTCTCGGTACTTAAACGTCTTTGTAATCGTCAATTACCCTGCACTGAATCGGCGGATTGTGTAAACAGTGCGACAGCCCACTGGCGAGTATTTTGGAAACATCCGAGCTCACCATAGATGAGTGAGCTAATGAAAATGCGTAGTGTACGTTAGCTGAGTCCCATATCCCGTATACCGGCAGTACGCCTGTTGCACGAAATACGCAGATAAACATCACCGTGGAGAATGAGAAACGCATGCAAAATGCAGCAAACTGTAGCAAGAAAATGAGCAAAACAAGAACGTAGTGGCATGATGAAAAAAAACAACCGAAGTTAATTAGTCCCGGAGTGTAGCAAAGCACTGACTACGAGAAACGCAAAGGAACTTCCAAGCTGAATTGTTAAGTTATGTTTCATCGGTACCATGAAGGATGGGAATTTGTGACGCTTATAATCAGAAATCACAGTTACCAGCCAAACATAATTGTGCAATCGAAGTATACGCATTTCTTACTTTCTTGTCAAGCAAGTGGCTGCAAGGCAACCGAGTGACGAAAACGCAGTCTCTAAGCGGTCACTTGCGTATATCGAGTGTTGCGAAGTATCGCCTTCCACTGAATCTGACTCAGACGCAACGGAGTTCCTGGAACGGACACCGTACGACGGTGCTGGTAGAGGCAAAGCGGTCAGGGCATTTCGAAGATGAGCCAAAGCCTCGGGACAGAGGGTAGCGATTGAGCGAGGAGACATGGGGTCCCAGAAGCGAAAATCATCCACACCGTTAGGTCCTTTGATCTGTTAATTGAATTATGGGATCGAAAACAGAAGGATAAGTAGAAAGATTTCAAGTTATTATTGTGAGATTTCATTTACAGACTGGTTGAGAAAACAGACATTTCTGTGCATGTAGATTGATGAAGACTCGAGCTGAATCCAAATCTCACATCGTAATTATTTTATTATTTTAAACTACTTAACAATCATCGACCATAACCTTAAGACTGTGTGAGGATCAACAGGATGTTGATAGAGAAACCAAAAGTGCGGCTAGTTCTGAAATCATACAGATGTGTTACTATTCACAATGAACGACCCTAATCACGAAGGCCTACAAGTGCAAGCACATCACAGTCATTGACAAATGAACATCAATGATTCATACTGATGCATAGCTAGTACACAATATCATGTATGGGTGTCGCCCGTAAATGGTCACATTGCTTCCAATTTGGCAAAGAGAATACATGATCATACACAGAGGAGCAGTTATGGCTTTGAAAACATGTGACCACTTGACATTATTTTAATAGCCAACGATTGCAATAAACAACACACTGTTCACACAGACCCTCCTACTGCTTAGAGGACGAAAAGTTCCATTACTAAAAATGTAACTTCTCCGAAAGACAACCTGGCTATTCATGAGTGATCAACAGGATAGTGCGCTGAACCTACATGGTTCTCCTCACACATTCTTCAACATTTGTTTATCGAAAACGGCCAGTAGCAGAGGACATCGTTTTCCAGACCAATGATTAGTCACTGATCAGACCTGTGTTAGCTTCTTGTTCGAGAAGCCAAAACACTGACGTTGCTCATTAATTTCAGCACACTAGTACACTAGTATAACAACGATCACAAACTATAGATTTCTTGCGGCTCGGTTACAGTCACAGATTCCTAACCATGTGGTGCGTTTTTCTTCACTGTCGTCCAGAAAAATGTCAGTATTGAATATGACAAAGACAGAAATCGTTATCACAAAAGAACTAGTTCACTTCCAGCATAAGTTCAAGCTTCATTGTACAAATGGGCACGCGACATCAGTGCTAACACAGTCAAGCCTCGCCAATAGTGACACTTTGTTATAACCGATTTAGAGACCAGTAAAAGTGATTAAACGCCAAGCATATCAGTCTCAACACAGGAATCAGTAAAACGCATGAAAACCATCATACTTAACGGCGTACAGAAGCAGACACAAGTGACATTCAAACACTGTGTTGAGACATTATTGTCACACCAATCCCGCTCATGCATTGCATCAACAAGCCAACCAGCTGATCATACACATTACAGCAGTGTGTAAAAATTAACGCGTCAAACCGTTAGTGAACCAAATGAACGACCACCATTGAGAGTTGACTGATGACTTAGATAAGACGCGGAATTGTTGATGTAATGAATAGGGCACGATAACTTTACAGTTTTAAGGAAAGGCAAGCTATATTCGGTACCGGAAGGCGTCAGACATAGCAAAACAACGTTTTTTTTTGACAATGACAACGAAAGAAATCCGAACAAAACCACACCATTGTAGCAATCACCTGATCAAGGAACAACAGAAGGTTCCTATTGCAAGCATCTTCTCATATAAACATCGGCCAAGTCCACTGCTAGGTATACAAGCGTCCTAACTCTAACTCTAACCAATTCGAGTACCTTAGAGTGTGATCATGTTTGTGCACTGCATCAATTCGGAGAGATATACTGACTAATAAGTCACGTCATTCAAAGTTCAATCATATCAGATACGCCAGAGAGGAGCAATCAGAGGAAAAGTAGATGTACTCATAGGGTTGTACGTTACACTATTTACCGTGTAGGAGTGACCAGGTAGTGAGGCAATATCCTATGAACAAACAGCAGAACTATTTCTATAGTTGCGGCACTCTTGTTTTCAGAATAAGAAAGAAAATTGTAAAATGTACCAACAAAAAGCAGCATTCTGGTTGCCCAACGGTTGATCGTGATCACTGGCTTACTACAAAATACGATCGGAGAACATCCGGTACCACTGGAAGTTTTTGGTGGAGCATCAAAAACATCCACTGGGTGCATCAGTGAGCAGAATCAGACAGTATTGTCTTACTGGCCGCGCCCACAGACTCGGCAGGCTTCCACTACCAAGTGAGTCGAACTTCTGGGGTCAGTGGTACCGGGCGAAGTCCAGAAAGAAAGTAATACCTCTTGTTCCATCGCAGATCAGCCTTTGGAGGTAAATACTCGGAGTGGAGTCCTTCAAGTCAACTCCCTCGCGCGGCATAAACGGTCGAGAAATATCAAATTATCAACTTTCCAACAGCGACACTATTTACCCATTACTACTATCTCCTTCTATTTTACCCCTCAAATCCTCTGCCTTCCCTGTACCCCGAATAATAATTACCATCTAAAGAAAAGAAAACCGCCAAGTATTTGTGGTTTTAATGTCCGTATTCTCCGACAAGTTGATCAGCAAGCTGCTTTGGCAAGTACTGTTTCAAGTTTAGAGCTTGATGTGCGCTTTGCCTCAGAGAATCTACGATTCCGACACCGTTATTCCATTGAGCACACCTCTACATAACCGACGATCCAAGCGTTTCGTTTTGTAATTTGCCAAGAAGTCATACAAAGTAAATATATGATAACTAAGTAGCATGCGGGGAAAGTACAGAGAACACTTACCAGGAAGCATCGGTGAACAAATTGTCCAGTTCGACTCAGTTATGAGAACTTAACGATCAGAGAGAACAAATCGCAGCAACTACACAAACTTCCTATGAAGAGATGTGTTCCAAAAAAGCTGTTCAGTTACACCAAAACTGGATTTCTGTCACGTCGTAAAACCTCATGAACAAGCGTCGCTCAATTCCACCTGCCTCAACACATGATGACGACCGTCGAAGACTTAAACACAAGCTGACTAAAAGCTTGCGCAAAGCCTGCGAGCATCACTTGGTCTAACAGTCGAAAGAGATGGAAAAAGCCTTTTTATGTGGGAAAAGCAGGCTTTTTTCCCTGAGTTGCGGTTTTGTTGGTCATCGAGTAGATATAATTGAGACCATATGTGAAAAAGATGGTTCACTTATCACTATTCAATCGCGCCGACCACACAAGTGGGCTGAACATTTTGAAGAGCAGTTAAGCTGACATCAGCCATACTATACGGACAACGGGACTTGAATGGTCAGTTTTTGCTTTCAGGATGGCCCTCAGTCGGAAACAAAAACGGTCATAGAAGTCAAGCTATTGAAGCCTAACAAGACCCTTAGACCGGGCCACCTCTTTCTTTCTCTTTAAGAATGGTGAGGAGAGGTTGATATCAGAACTGAGGAAAATTCTCCAGAATGTTTAGGAGACTGAACAGGCACCTTGTGATTGGTGCTCAATAGCAGTAATTCCCGTTTTTAAAAAGGTGGTTCGAAGTCTATGAAGGCATCAGTTTATTGTCTGTTGCGTTCAAGTGTCTCACTGGCCCCAATTCATGTCGGCTCACTAAGCCCAGAGAAAGTCAAATACATGAAGAACAGGCAGAATTCCAATCCAGTCGAGGGTGCGTTGATCACATTACTACCTTGCGACGGATCCTAAAACATCGGCACTCTTATAGGCAGCCGACGGTCGTGGTCATTTTGGACTTGAAAACAGCTTTCGATTCAGTTGTTCGAAACAGTCTCTGGAACTGTCTTCTTCGCAAGGGAGTGTCAGTGAAAGACGTGAATCTGTAGAGATCACTGTATGTTCACTTTATAATCAGGATGAGAGTTCACGGACAACTGTTTCGAGTGTTCATCACTTCCAGTGGTGTTCGTCTAGGGTGTTCGATCTCCTCTTCTTGTTCAATTTTGCCATGAACGACAATCTGGAATGTGCTCACGAGGAATTCAGTGAACTTGTTGTTGCGTCTCTTCTAGGTACTAGGTTGATCAATATGGGATATGCGAATGATTTGTTTTGCCCAACTACTCTGTCGAAGACATGCACGCCATGCGGAACAAGATGAATGACAGGCTTGAACTGTATGGAATGCACATCGCACCTTCAAGGTGTAAGATGCTGTTTCGGGACTATGACATGTCCAATCCTACTGCCTTCATTTCGAGTAATCCGCTTAAGATTAAGATCAGTTCCACATAGTTGGATAGCATTATCCAGATAGCTTGTGTTACTGTCGATGAGACACCCGCCAGGATTGCAAAGGCAAGTGTTGCAACTGCCAACCTGCGTCATCAGTGTAACCGAAACGAAGTCTGGTTGTTTCTCAAAGAAAGAGTATAATATAATGTTCATGTTTTGTTCTGTTTCAGAAATGACGCCTGTTCACCACGACGATATGAGCAATCTTCCTGTATCTAACTATCACTGTCTCCGCCAGATGACCCGCATTTACTGGGATGATTGTGTGAGCAATGCGGCCGGTCGCCAGCGCGTATTTCGGAACACTCCGCATATGCGATCTGTTGATCAACTAATCAGGGTACATAGTCTGTGATGCTTGGGTGACGTACTCTTCAAACCATCTGAGCGTTTACCGCACACGGCATTATGTACTGGAACCACTAATAGTTGAGCTGCACCACGTGGTGGTCAAAGTACGTCGGGATCAAGACACATGAAGACCGTGACTATTTCTTCGAATAAAGTAAGCAGGTGTCGGCCATCTGACTGACGATTTTGTGCTCACTCAAATCGCTGGCAGCATGAAAGCAATCGATGACACGCCTACATTTAAAACACACCTGGTTCAAATATCGAGTCTGAATTTATAGTTTTGTTTTTCTTCTTCCTGTTATCGGACGTCCCACACCATTGCTGATTAGAGGAACAACTCGGGCCATAATAACATCTGGTCAGGTTCATGCTCGCTACGAAATAATAGAGTTGAACGTATACGACAGCCACCACATCACGTTAAGTTTAGGGAAAGGTCAACGCAATCGGACCAATAAATTTTCGACTATAAGCACATATTTGTTTGTTTGTAAAGTGTACGCTGAGGCAAATACTGACTTAGTTACGGAATGACGTTTTGAATCGGACAACGTCATGACGCCGATAAGGATTATCAGGTATTCATGTAAATCATAAACAGGTGTTTGATGAAGAGTTTCGTTCTAACGGTTCCATTTAGCTAGATTCGAGGTTAGACTGTATAATGCGTCTGTGTCACGAGGTGCCCACGTTTGTTTTGGTGTGTTGATTGCATCACATGATTGTGACTCTGCTAATCAGGACCATACCACATTACACTTCGCTTGGACTCCATGAGCGACTACCTTGTCTATCTCTGGGCAATGTGGCGGCGTCTATCTAACACATTACCTTGTAAATCACATGGAAACTTAACTACCTTTATATAGTGCTTAAAATAACCATAAGCTTCGACTTCACTTAGACTTTTCCAAAGGATTGTGCGGAACACAATGGATTTCTTTCAAACACTGACGTTAGAACAACAGCAATAGGGAACACAGATAATTTTGATTACCTATTAAAATCCTCTGTCCGGCTGGAGACAACGAATCATCAGGAAAGCTTAGTTGAACTTCCAACGAACTTACTGGTGCTTTCCTGGCCAGCAAGCACGCGTGGTCACCGCCAGCGTAAAGATGAGCGACTACGAGAGGACCGTCAGAGTTGCACACCGACTGAGGTGGTTTTGCGCCGGCAGCAATCCAAGGACCTGGCAATAACAGACAAGACACGAAAAAATTTGCCAACAACATACCATAGACAGATGGATGGAAACAGTGCAGACGACTTTGCTGTCGGTAGACGAGAATGGAGATGCGTCCAACTGGACAGTCACACTATTACGAGGGCATGAGATAAAAGTAGAAATAACGCGGTATGATGAAGGAAATCATCAGACCGATGAACCTGTTACAACAGGTGAGGAAAGTCAACAGCATAAATGCGCGAACGAGGATGCGAACTCGAGGCAGCAGGGCAAATAGCTGTCTTTCGTAAGGGACAGTGTGTTGTTTTGCCTCAGTGCTCGCCAAAAAAAGAGCACTGGGTGAGATACGAGTAAAAAAATGGAATTAGAGGGAAGGTGAACAGGTACAGGTTAGTAAGATCCTTTGTGCGTCAGTCAGAAAGCCAGTACTTAAAAACATCCTACGGCAACAGAATAGCACATAACGTCGGAGTATATGAGGCTGGTAGGAAATAAGCAATGCCAATCAACCAAGGGAGTCCGGTTTATTTACACAGAAATCAAAATAGAGAAAAACGGATTCATCATCCACTATTAGCTGTGATATCAAAAAGACTTCCAGTTGGCGAGTGAGCACAAGGTATTGAATACGTGGCTTACGTCCACGGTGTGAAGTCCTAGCTCGTCTTCAAAAAAGAATAACAAAATAATCGTGTCCGATCACTGTCGTTCCTAATAGGTGGGCTAGATTGAATAGGATGTCAATAGGAGCAACGTTAATGTTAAAATGAGCAAATCATACTCACAGATCACAAATTTGAAGTCAGATTTCGGGTACAGTACCTCGAGAGCTGAATACGCTGGTTTGGACGTAAGCTAAAGCAATCAGATTGTTTGTACCGCTTCATTAAGGCAATAAAAATTCGATATTCCCTCAAGGCCATTGTAAACCTATAAATAGAGCACCGTTGTGCAACAATTCTTACGCAGCGAATACTTTCGTTTTTTCTTCTTGGCTGGAAAGATTTGTAACTTCTGGAGATCGGAATTCCCGAGCAGTGCGATTTTTCAGTGTGAAAAGTTACTTTATTGTCACAGTTTTTTTTACGATTTTAACAATTGGAGTCCGTCAAGAATCAGGAAAGCCACAATGCCATCGCCGACAACTGAAGAACTGAAAATGTTGTCGATGAGCATCAAGTCACACGATTGATGTGTCAAGCAGGCGGTATGTGGCGCATTTTTTGATTTGATCTAATGCTGCTGGAAAGAATTTCCGAGATAGCTAGCGATGACATAATGAGAACCTACACAAGTTATGACAGTTCTGCTACGTTAACTTAGAAAATGCTACACAACCATCGGTACCGAAGGCTAGAAAGGTCTGCAGAGTGTCAATCTTCGTTTGGTTCTTTAGGATTTTTCTCACTTCTTCGAATATGACTAGCAGCAAGAACCGCTGAATTAAAACGCGAAATAGTCGTTCGCACTAATGACGATAGTTCTCAACACCTCGAACCAAAGTTTGGATAATGTGGACATGAACATCAGATTAAAACAATACTGAAATCCAATAATGTAGTGAATACAAAAAAGAGATTATATTACTACAACTCCAGTACCAATTATGAAACACGTATAGTTGTGTACAAGTTTCGGCTGCACATATACTAAGACAGGCATATCAACTGTGCGGGAGGTTGAAACGTGAGAAACGAAACGTTGTAAGGTAGAATAGGCAACCCGAATGATGCAAGCAATTGAGCGATGTTCAACTTAATTCAATCAAAATTCTCCATTACTTATTAATCAGAATACAGCTTAACAAGTTCAACAATTGTTGTGACACCGACATAGAAAGAAACTCTAGTCATGAGGTCATCGATCAGTGTTGACGAGATGATTACTGCGCTCTTCTCGAGGCGATCGAGCAAGCGAACAGTTACAGAGCGTTTTATTTTCAGATGTCATAATGCTTGGTTTTAAAGTGCCAACTAATTGCATCAAAAACAGGCGGCGAAAACAATTTTATCATGCTGCAACAAAAGTACGGCACAAAGTCCAGTCAGTAACTCCAAAAAGTAGAAAAAACTGCCTACGCCTCAACGGACAGCAGTTCGGATGCTACCAAGGATGCGTTCTATGACACCCTCGTTGACGTTCAGAGGCAAACTAAACACTCAGACATAATCATACTAGCGGGCGATTTGAATGCTTAGCTTGGTCGCCTTTCTCCGGATGAGAAGCGGCTGGGAGGTATGTTCGGTGTCCGGGCACAACGCACTGCTAATGGCGAAAGACTGCTCCAGCTGTGCGCATCTCACGGTCTGTAGATTTCGAGCACCGCATTTCAACACAGGAAAAAACACTGTGTTACTTGGAGACCTCCGTGTGTTTACCAACCATGGACACATTTGGATCATATAGCAGTTAGTTACAGGT
>LUCH01001647.1:0-27348 GCA_013368495.1 Paragonimus heterotremus
TTGCTTGTCTTCCTGTGGTTGACACAGTATTTCCAATGGTTGTGTCTGTTCTTTTACGTTCTTTCTTCTCCTAGGGCTACATTGACACAGACTCTGATGAGATTGACCCCGGCTGGTTCCAGAGGGTTGCCATTTGCTTTTCCCATGGACTACGATTAAGCGCAACGATATACGGTTGAAGCCGTGTTGGTTTATCTAACACTGTATATTGCTTTCGAATTTTTAAGGACTTCCAGATTGTGATTACCGTAAAGCATATCATGCTTTCGAAAGCTGTGCCCTGTTCCAGAATAAAGACAATCAATCGACAACTTTGGAGAGAAAAACTGACGAGTACATAAATGGCCATAAGAACGACAAGGATGCAATATCACATTTGGTTGTGGCAACGGATTGTTGTTCTCGTTACCAGCGGAAACGTTTGAAGGTTTTACTCACACCTATGAACTGAGTTCATTTTAAGTGACAAAAATTTACGGGCTTTTTTGGTATCTTACTCAGCTTGTGACATGGTTAATCCAGTGCCTGCCGTTTGCATTTGATTTTCTTGCATAAAAGTTTTGACTGCACTTTTTAAATTGCGTCAGTATATTGTAGTAAGTGAGCCAGGTCACTGTTGATGGATCTTCAATTTCGCAGTATGTATTCTGCACCCCTCAGGTGTCTCCGTAATCATCATAAAAACAACAGTTGGTATCACGCTGTATCGGTTAGTTGTGCAATGACATCAGTTTAATTTATGGTGGGAGGCCCACTCATTTTCCTGTCATATTTTTCTCACTGCGCACGCTTGTAGCCCAATTACCCTCTGGTGATTTCATAAAGCGAACAGATGGTTTTCTTATTCGTGATTGTGTGCGGTCAAACTATGTTATTTCAGTGGTACATGAGTTTAGATTTGCAAATTGCTTCTGTAGGATGATTGGAGTCTCTGTCACCCAACTATAAATTGCCTGCAGTATTTTTTTATCCTGTATATCTTCGTGTTGATGGTACATTTTTCCAGATTTTGCGGTCCTTTCCCACTGATGTTGGTGGACGTTTTCCATGTATTTATACGCAGTCGTTTATTGTATCCTGCAGATATATTTGATCAGAACAACTGGGTGCTTGTACATACTTCAAAAACAATGTCTTTTTCAAAAGTTAGTATTCAGCACAATTAGACCTATCCTACAGCTTGTTAAATGAATTCGCTGATTGTTTGTTTAATCCCATTTAATACCGTAAGTGAACATGGAAAACCACACCTTTCCAGCGCATAACATACGAAGTTATAACCTATGCTTGCGTCTCAAATGACCATCAAAATCTGTTTTTACAATTCTCTGGACCCTAATGATTATTATTTTCCAGTCATACTACAAACAGACCATTGTTTGTTTTTTAGTTTTGGTTGTCGGGTTTAACCCGATGAAGATAGATAACCTCTGGTTAGTAAACAGAAAGTCGTTTTGGGTTCGTTTGATTTGATACTAGTGAGGGTTTCTAACGTTTGCTTCCTTTTTGTAAAGAATAGTAGTATTTCAAGTGTTTTTAGGAAACTTCGAAGCATTTAATCGCGTAAACTAAGATTTCACTTGAAAAAGCTGTAATACTCTTTCGGATACCACCTACATTTTATTGTACGACGTGTAATTGTCTAGCCACTCTTTCTTTGGCCACGTTCTTATAACTAATGACATATTTTTTGTCGAGAAAAATAGTCCAGATATCATTTTACAACGTTTAACATTTTTACGTTTATTGTACTGCATTGTATCGGTTTGTGTAGCTCAAAACCTATACAATAGTGACCAAGTTATCCAGTTGGTGTATTTTCCACACCACAAATATTTTCTTTTCTAAGTATGCATATACGCATATCCAATCTACTATTAATTTTCCTTCTGAAATTATTTGACTTACGTATTTTGTTATAGACCACGTACCGACAACTGTCACGTATTGTGAACTCTGCGACCTCAACTTAACGTATTGCTCGTTCGATGTTTAGTGGCTGTGCTCCTTAAGGCTTGCAGTGGAACTTAGCATATTAGTAAACGCACACGTTTAATTTATAATCTATCATTCGTTTACAAACGGACAATAATTTATGTTCCGCCTTACAGATAACAGAAAATTGGCTATTAATACATATCTTAAAATTATTATTTACCGTGACTAACGACGGGGTTCTCAAGAGCTGTTTTCTTGTGATGGCGCGCTACATCCACTTCACCTGCAATTTACAATTTACTGTTTGAATGGTAGTTTTTAGGGTGTCACAAAATTGTTTTTATTTTTAATTTAAATTCCATCTCTATGTATTTTTTCGTTTCCATTTTATTTACTTAATTCAGAAAACATTTTGGTGGTAGTTATGCATTGTTAAAAATTGATCAGGTATTATTACGAATGACATATTGCAAAATGGTCCTACCCGAAAGTGAAAATTTATTTAATAATAGGTCGGTTAAACTGAATCATTGTTAAAACTCCGGGAACAGTATTGTATCGACTGATTAATGTGATAGAACGAATTAGAAGAGAATAGTTAATCCGAGAAACATTTGTTAGGAAGAGATTTTGTGCGTTTGAGCCAGCTAATCTCACATGGTTTTAATGAACTCAATTTCTTTGTGAATCAAAAGAAGCGATTTGCGGTTTTGTATACCGAACAGCAATCTGAGTGCTGTGAGGGTTATTTAAAATCTTCATGTATCTTTAAAAGTGTGAATGCATTTTTTAAGTGGTTGGATAGCTTAGTTAACTATAAACCTAAAGACAATCAAATCTTTAAATAGTGAGCCAATCCTAGATTTGTTTCATCCCTACATTATACGGCAAAAACTATTTTTGAAACGCTGTAAGTTAACTTGAAACCAGTAGAGTAAAACAGATCAGTTGCAGCTGATTGACCTCAGATTTAATTGGACTGTGATATTATACCATTGTGGTTTTTCTCTAACTAAGGGAACAAAAAGCAAGCCAGAGATTCCTGTGTGTTTCACTATACCATGCAGTTAATAGTAGCCCCTTGGAGAAGATTCAGTGAGATACGGGTAATACACACGCACCGAAGTTTATTTAGCTGTATTTTTGCGTTTTCACGGTGTTGATGCGGTAGTTTTCAAGATATGTTAACTGCATTTTCCTTTGAATCTTGATACGTGGTTAAATATGCTTGATGACTGTATTATTCATCTGTTTCTCTAAATTAAAAGTCGTATGTATAAGAAACGTCTTCAGATTTCCTGACGTTAATTGCAAATCCAATCAACGGCGAACCACAGTTTGTTTCCCAGATAAATCGTTCTACCATAGACTCACCGCATTCATTAGCTGATTCTACTTTATCTTCGCCTTGGAAACGATGTAGAACTTTCCAACTCTGCCTTTAAAAATTCGCAAATGAATTTGTCACCATTGGTCGTGGTATCACTCCAGAACCTATTTCTTATGTAACATACTGTGTACCTGTTTCTTACATTTTTTTGTTTAGTGCCTGCCAGTTTCTAAAGAAGTACTTATTTTCACATATCTCAATGCTTTTTTTGAGGTCATGCAAATCCAGACAACGAAAGACGTCGGCTATATTAAAATATTACTGTTGAACCAATGCATTGGTCATCCTTTAAAAATTTGAATTCCATTTTTTCAAAACAATGCGATGCGACCTCTATACAACCTGGATACAGTCTACAGTTATTATACTACTTTTTCTTACTATTTACATGGATTTTTAATCAATGTCGGGACATTTCACGGCGAGGCTTCTTGGCATAGGTCGGTCAGTTTATATCAGTGAATAGTCTGTGAATGCGGTGTCTTGTTACCTTCATCTGGTGGTTATAATTTGTCCGTACACCAACTAGTTGTTCAGCCGTTTTCAACCATAGTTGTTGTTTAACTAACTAATTGTCGTGTTATCCTATTATGTTTCCGGTCTTTTTCTCGAGGCTAAAACTTCCAAACTGTCATTTTGGGCGTTTATCCATAAGTTGTGGTATCTTTTACTCGAACTATTTCAACACAATTTTTCTGTAACTCGCAGCTTTTGGTAAGTCTTCCCATAGAGTTATTTTCATATAGTAAAACCAAACAAGGCGCAGCGATTCAGCTTGTTTGACTGTCTGATGTAAGCCAAAAGTTTAAACCATTATTGTTAGAACACTTGCAATGGGTCAGCAGTTCTGTTTTTTTTCTGTCATTCTGCATTTGCAGCGAAGACACAGTTGTTGTTTAATTCGAAAAAACGTATGCTTGGACAGCTGATAGCGTTTTGTCTTCATAATATTCTCGCGACTTTTATCACCTTCCTGTCTCCATCTGTATGTGCGTACTTTTATTTAGCTGATTCAACAAA
Source organism: Paragonimus heterotremus (assembly GCA_013368495.1). Taxonomy (NCBI): domain Eukaryota; kingdom Metazoa; phylum Platyhelminthes; class Trematoda; order Plagiorchiida; family Troglotrematidae; genus Paragonimus; species Paragonimus heterotremus. The sequence continues at coordinate 4,349 of LUCH01001647.1, forward strand.
TTTAGTCTGTCAGTTATCTGTGAGGGGAAATTTGCCCTAACTGGATATATAGATCAGCTGTGTGTATTGGTATACCACTGCTCACTGATATGTGGTCTGTCTGGATGTTCAGTCTACCTTATCTGCTACCACTGTTCTCTAGCTTACTGATTAGCATTCTCGATAAGTCTGCTGACATTGGTTTACGCCCTGTCGATGTAAATCTCGCAGAATTTATCACAGGCTTGCGCTAGAAGAGAAGTATAGAAAAGAAGTTCCTTTTCAATGTGTGTTTTGTCATGTACATATGTCGACCTACTTCACAAGTTAAAGGTTTGATTCACTTCTGCTTCTTTGGCAGGGTTTAGTTATTTCTTTCCGTTGGACTGTTCGGGTACCGAGTGAACAACACGACGGTTAGCAATATTCCGGAAAGTACATTCAATGTTTTAGGTTTTTGCGGAGGGATTCCAATTATATTGGATCGTTAGGGGTTTGTAGAAAAGTGTACTTTACAGATGTAAGCAAGCACAGTTGAGACAAGTAGATCGGAGTTGGATGTTTTAATCCATACGCAGTTAAATTAACGACCCAACCAGGTACATGGATGACTGGTAATTTGTACCGGTTCACAACCGGCCGTTCGAATTTTTCATTGGGAACTGCTTTTTTGAGATCTAACATACATCGTCCACTAGGCTGTTCACTGTGTCTCTAGCGTTAGGCATTTGTCGCTTTTATGTGGGAGGTTTTTACGTATATGCTGGTAATATAGCAATAAAAATCATGTTCACTTCTAATTAGTTGCCATAATTATATGCATGCGAGGATGTAGTGTTCATTGATTTGTTTCAACAACACTGTGTATGCATGTTTGATTATTTCATGTCTTACCCAGCAAATACACTGCAATCCTGACTGTTGACCGAACGTGTGTTCACAGATTTGCACACGCGTGTTGGGTGTGTTGCACAAAAAATAACGCGGCTTATCTTCGAAAGAGTCACATCATATGTGCCGATATACAGATTCACCTTGTCAAGTGCGCCTTTATGGTTCGGCTGAATTTTGTAAATGTTAACCTGACACTTGATGTGTTGTGTGCTTTTTGTATAATCCTGGTTAGACCGGAAGCGACAATCACGTAGTTAACGTGTAACGACAATTCGAGAGTTGAATGTGATGATACATGATTAGTTCAGTGTGATGATACCGACTTTACAATGAGCAAACATTGTCAGTGTTGGTCTGAAACCAATGAAACACTACCCTATTGTGAAGTGCAATTCGATTTTTTCTCACAAGCTACCAAATTCACTGACTTTTCTTTGGAGGATGTATCTAAGGTATCGTGGAAAGTTATCTGGTTGGATGAATTCTCCTTGAAGAGGAACAAATTGTCCTCTCTGCAATTTAGCACGACTGATCTTGTGATTAGGGTTATTCATTAGAAAGATTGGTTCAACCCTGTGTACACCATCTTCCACTCTGTCCACACCTTTGTGAGTTGTTTTGTCACATGAATGTCTTTTATTGTTAGGTGATGTGCTGGGTGAAACCAGATGTAGGACGTCATACAAATTGGTATCAGTTCTCAAGGTTTAAAACTTGCCTGTCATATATTTCGTTTTTGAAAAGGGTTGGCCAAACATAGGAATACAGAACAGCAATGTTGTTGGAAGTTGGGATCACGAGCAGAAGAATTTTTCTAGTGAAACCCTTAATTTTAACTTGCGGGCAGGGGGGTATGAAGCCTCATCAATGGGATCGCAGGCTGCAGATTGTTCATGTCCCAGTAACTCTAAATCTATGGTCTTTCATCCAACTTCTTACAGTTATATCACACTTCGCTGGTCGGCTTCCACATTCTATACAGTTCTTATGAGTCAACATGCCAATCTCGACGCAATTGTGTTGAATCGACTGGCCTTTTGAAGGCCACATACATTGCTAAGTGAAAATTGGTGACTAGGGAAATGACCGGCAGAAAACAAAGATAACGTAGTCTTAGGTGTAAACGTGCGTGAATCATTACACCGAAAAACCAACATATTTCTGATTCATTTATTAGACTGACCGGTCTGTTGTTCATTTATAAACTCGGTAGAAAACCTATAGAGCACACTTGCCGAACAAATGAACTTAAATGGTGAGCTGTATGACTGTGCGAATGAAGTGACGGTAATGCGGAAGTTAGCATATTTTAACGGAACCCGACTACGTACCTTTGATTTCCCTGTCAAGAGCAGGCTGATATACCGTATTTATGCCTGCAAAATGATTGAGAAGATCATTCCTTACCAGTTGTTTTCGTTAGAAAACTATCCAGGAAGGACTTTAAGTTTTTTGGCAGATGAGGTTTCTGCGACGTTTTCCAATAACTTTCAGTAATACAAACTCACCCATCTTGCTTGTGTTTTTTGTTGTACATATAGTAAATGTGTGTTGGCTTTAAAGATTTGCACTATAGTTTGTAAAAGAACATATGCTGTTTAGGGACCTTGACGATCCCGTGATTCTGTTTCGAAATGTACATCCAGTTTTGTATTCGTTGACAACTTCGTTCTTGTTTTATTGTGATTTCACACGTAGATCGAGTGTCATTTGCACTTCATCCGAGCATCTGCCACCAGATAAACGTTTCGCTTTAACCATTTCGGATGGAAGTTATAGACTGAAGTTATTCTGCGATTGTCAGTAGCGGTGTTAGCGGTCGGTTTCTTTCTCCGGATGGGGGGTCTCTGTTAAGTTTGTGAACGGGGAGTGTTGATACTTGCACCACTGTCTTCCCGCTTGACTTGACCGACTAATCAGTTTTGAATCTAGCCAATAATGTTGGTTTTCTTACAGTCTAAAGCTCCCGCGTACTATTCGGCTACCAAACAGTATCGCGAATAATTTTATCGTGAATCGTTTAGACTGATGTTTTCCTCTGAAGGATACATTTGTTTGAATTTTTAACTCGGCTTTCAGTTGTCGGTTGGCGTTTAAGTCTTACATTTTGTTTTATTCTAGTTCTTAACATGAACGTGTTTTCGTTTCCCGTTTCTAGATTAGTCAAACAATAATGTAGATCACCGATATAATGCTCTGTGATATGATGATTATGCTGTTGTTGAGCTGCAGCGTTTTCTGTTGTCGTCATTCTGTAAGGCTGAACAAGTTCACCAGCTCTCTAGTTTTATATGGATTATGTATCCAAATGAAATACACATAATAGATGTTTGAACGAAACAACCGTAACCGAAGAAAGTCGGTTTTCTGCTACCAGGTGAATTATCGTTACTTCAACTCTGAGTAATTTATTGTTTCAGAATGATGCTTGGATACATACAATTATTGTCTAAAACACCATCCCATCACGTTCGCTTTCTCAACGCAGCTCAAGTGTTTTTTCCCCACGATTCTTCGCCTAGAACACCTACTTTTGTTTCGCCCAGTTCTTGTACTGAGTGTGGCAGTAATGTGAGATAAGGCATTATCACAAACTAGTTTAACAAGTGAGCGAAATGTGAAGTGTTGGATTATCGTAAGCTGTAGACCAAACTACTTGTGAGCGAATTAAAAGAATTCCAAGGGCTGGATCAAATATGATTAATATCTTGATAGCCATTCGGTTTGGTGAAGTTGATCAGGAAACACTTACAGCGAAGAAGACACACCGTTGTCGAAAAAACCGAGAGACAGTACTAATTGAAGGATCACACTGTACGATACGAACATCTCAAAGACAACTGAGTGATAGTGGTCCAAGATGTAGGTGTCTGAGGTTGTTCCCATGCTAAGCGTTTCTAGTAAAAAAATAAAGCTTGACCGAGGTAGTTTTTGGCGCAACAAACAACGCGGCCCGGTCGTCTGATTAGATGCAACACAGTTTACCTGTGATGTTGAAACAGAAAATTCATAAGTTGTTCGACAACTGAGTTGTCTTGTATTGCCCTCTTCTCGTTCACGTTAAATAAAAATGGTTGACACTTCAATAGTATTGTTGGACTACAGATGTTCCTAAAAGGTCAAAACTTCACTATTCTCACTTGTGACTGTTTAAGGCGTGCAAGCGGTCACCTTGGATTGCCTGTGAAGTTAGCTGGAATGGAGACTTAAAATGGAATATTAATCCAGTTCTTCTGCTTTTTGGTCGAATGGATATCTGGAAGAATTAGTGATTAGAACGCTGTGAGTGATAAGGATTTATGAAACTACTTGCACCGGTAGATTGTGTCGTCGCGCTGATTGTCTTGATATTCCAATTCCTGGAAACCGGAAGCGAAACGTCTGTTGTGCGTTCTGCTTACAAACAAGTCCGTAATTCTTTCATTCGGCAGAGTGGGCTTTTCGTTTTCACTAGTTAATTTAGACAAACAGGGTCAATTAAATTTATTTACCCTGGCGCGATATTAAAAAGAGCATAACAGATCATAGCGATGAAGCCAGTGTAGGGACTTTCTGGGGGTGAAGTCGCCATAATCCCCCGTTTATTTTCCACTGACGTCGGAAACTTTAAACAATTCTTGACCTACTTAGTTGACGGATATCTGATGGTTGTACTGTTAATCAAAATTGTACCCTTGGATCCACTTATACTTCTTCCAGCCTAGTCGTTGTGAGTTCTGCAAAGCAACTTTCTCCCGTAACAAATTTGAACAGAGAAGTCAAAACAGTTCTTTCCACAGTGTATCTCTCGCGCACATTTTGCTGCATCTCATCAGTCTGCTGGTTCATGTAACAGAATTCAGTGGATATTGTGTTGCCAAACAACAAAATCAACAACCACACGCACGCTCATACACATCAATATGCATCAGTTACCACGGCAACGCGGTACCGACGAATAAGTCTTTCTATACGCAGACGGTCGGCTTCCATTTGCCAGTAGCTACCGCCTTTGCGAACTGAAGATGCCCTCAATTTTTTGTTGTATAACGTATCCGAAACGCCTTCTCCGGATTCAATTTGGGTCAACTTGTTAACAAATGTCCAGCGGTCGATGGCTCTTTGTGACTTGTCGCATTCTGGCTTGGGTCGGACATTGTGGTATGCATGACCGTTTTCGAACCCAAACTGGGATATGTTGGTTGGCCCAATTGCATTAGTGCCGCTCCGTTCTGCCTATGTAAGCGGCCCGGCACTCACACGAGAATTCATGAATGGTGTGAGATTCAGCGTGAAGCGGTAGCGCTGTTTTCAGTGGTAGTGTTAGGGTTGTATGGTGCAGGACCGTATGAACTGACGAGATGCAGCGAAATGTACGCGAGAGATACACTGTGCCAGAAACTGTTTCTGACTTCTTCGTTATGGGTTCTATGGATGACAGTAAACGCACAAAAACGTCATAATGGCGTGCGTCACAAAGTGATTGATCTGTAAAGTTGTTGTGCCTAGTGTGTCCTCATCGACTTCGTGAAATATACGGAATGGTAGAAAGTGTGAATTTCTTCGTGTTCTTCCAGAGTTGGTTTATCATCAGCGGGCAAGTATATTAACTTTCAGTCCACATTTTGCTTGATGTCTGTGAGTAGAAACTCAAATGAATTTCAAAACTGTTTGGGTAATCTAATTAATTATACTGATCCATTGTAAATGTATTCCACATCTCCAGTCTACAACCGTTTGCTTCAGTTGTTCACTCACCAACAACATACTTTCAAACAAATTCCCTGAATGATTTAGATTATTTTAACAGCTGTGTTTACACTGGCACTAGAATTAAAAGGATGGATTTAACTGTCGCTAGTAGTTGTGGTTATTAGATTGTATCACTAGGGTTCACGAAATGAAGTATTTACAATTCTATCGTCTGTCTTTACCATCCTGAACAGTGTTGCGTTGCGTAGGTTTTAAATTGAAAAGTTGGATCAGCTAAACGATAACATGTAGCCTTGGTTAAACGACTGATTGTAACTCAAACGATATTACTAAGGATGTGATGTATCCGGTTGCCTTTCGGAATTATTTTATAAGAAATATCTAAAAAAGGAATTTTCGCCTGATTACTTGTGGGTTGTGTGGTAAATTATGCATGTAAGTATTTTTTGTGATGAACTAAACGTCTGGCTTGATTTTTCTCATGGAATGAAAAATTGTAGTCTACACGACACTATATCATGCATGTTAAAGTTTTTCCGTAACTTTGTTTTTCGTTCCACTTTTGTCTGAATTCACTCCAACTTCCGCCGTTGTTTCAATTTTTTTGATCAAAACTTGTGTCTGTTAGGAATCCGAAATTCCTTCACTGAAATAGACAGTTGAAAACGGAATTATATTTGGGTGACCGGCAGTTGGTTTAATTACTGTCGAAATATCGCTGTGGATCTCCGTTTTGTACGCGGAAAACCAGCAGACGGAGCATAACGGATGTTGCGTGACATCAATAGTTCTGTCTATCCGTTAACCACTACTAAAGACAAAGTAGACGTTTACTCCGTAAAACCTATATAAACCCCATTTTCTATGGAGTTCTTTAGTATGACCTACTGTTGATTTTTAGAAACTAATATCCGTTTTGAAATATGCTTGGGATTGAGTAAAAGTTTATGATTTCGGAAGTATTTTCAACTATCAACCAATGGTCGCTAGCATATTGCTTTGAACTTAGTACAATCATTGTTGAATCACTCGTCATTAAACAGAGGTGATGCCTGACATCGAAACGAATGAGCCTACGACACAAACAAGCCAATGGTCATGAGATGTGTTATCCGGTATGGTTATTTTTGTTGTGGTATCGTTATACTGTCTGGTTCCGACTACCCATGTTCTGGTGGCAACACACGTCTAGGTTGAGACTGTCATGTTAACAGCTACAAGATCGGCTCACGTGTTCTGGAAGTCCTAGACGACTATGTTGACAAGTCTGTTAATTTCGTCAAATTTAACGTATATTCAAAGTTTCACACACCCATAAGGTGGATATTCAACAGAGATGCCAACTTTGGTTAGAGAACTTCTTCAGCTTAAAGCACGATCAGTTAACTGCTTACTAGACTACAAGTGATGAAGTTCTTAGGTAAATAATTTTGTAAATAACGGTTTGCGTTCTGTAAGGTTTGTGAGTCAAAATTAGGAACGGAAATATAGATGGTATCATAGTCTATTTTGTCATTGGAATTTTTGCACTCGAGAACCTTCGTAGGATTGAAAGGATTGGTCAAGTTTACACAAGAAATTGTCTCCTTATCCAAGTTGTCAAAAAACAGCAAACTCAATATGGGCTGGCCTGTATATTAGTAAATGCAATGATAAGACTTAGATACAAATACCAATACCAAACTCACAATTGTGCGCAGAAACCATTTGAATGGTAAATGGTTTCCGTCTACAGAATGGAAGCCCTGCTGTGCAGCATTGGTTTCGTAGTGGTTTGCTGCCTTCCTAATCAACGTCCATAAGACTCCGGCAGTTAAATGTACTAATATTTGTAGCAGGTAATCGATATCAACGTGATGTGTTGCGGAAGAGTGACTTTCTATGGGGCTCTTGCTAATTTCCTTGTGCTAACATTCCTGTACTTCAGTGTTTGCACCGTGCTGTCTTACAGAGATTCCTACCAGTTTTGCGCAGCTGTGCTTTCGTCGGAAACGGAGCGAGTTGATCGGAAAGCAAAGGTTGTCCCCGCAACCTTTGCTATTATACTTTCAACAAAAGGTCTGATCTTCAAAACGTCAAGCTCCGAAGAATTACCGAGAATAGTGCTATTTTGAGGAGAACACTACACGGGGTTCAGTTTGAATTTGTATTTTGTTGCTATTATGTTGCTAAAATGAGGCGGCTGTTTAGTTGAATAGTGATTACTTCTGTTGCCGTGTGAAGGGTCTATGACATCCTTTTACCCAGCAGGCGATTCATAATAGAAACTGAATTGTTGAAAATAAACACATTGGTGTGTTTACATTTCAGATTTTTCATGATGAACGCGAATCGTTTACCCGCCATTCGCACACTACTATCAAGCAAGTTGATATGAGAGAAAAGTTTCACTTTTTATTTGTGTGCTTCTAAAAATCTTAACCAGTAGTTGGGGAAAAACAATTTGCGTCTTACCGTGGAGTAATGTGTTATTATGTACGTTCGTCGTCAGATGACACTAAAGTAAGTGTGTGCGAACGAGACATAAGGACTGGCAACAGAAAACGTATATGCACTTCAAAATTATACAACCCACTTAAAAAAATTACAGAACTAGAAACTTTTAAAATATAATCGTGAAGAACTGTTACGTACAGGTTACCATTGCCCGCTTATTTCTTGCATCTTCAACTAAAGTAAATGCTGTTTCCTGCTTGTTCGGTCGTTTGGACAATTTTAAAAAATTCTCTATGCCCTCCTAAAACATGTCAAAAACCAAACAACGACAAAAATTCTGAAATCGTTGACATTGTAAAAGTGGTAAAGATAGACTTTTCTACCATTCTTTCATTATAGTTGTATGTTCTTCTCAAATGTTCTTGTCTACCCATTTTCCTATTACATGTGCATGTTTCATGGTCATATATTAACTCACTGTCTGTCCTCAGACTTGTGTACAACATAATATTACAAGTAATTTGACAATCAACTTTACGATTTACATTACACAACTTGGCAGAGAAACAATATAAATTCTACCTTCAAAATGTCTTTTTGTAACACGGTCTCAAAAGCTGTCGTTCTTCACTTTGTTTTGTTGACTGAATTTTCTCTTTGCTGCGAACTGGATGTGAATAGCTGTGTTTGTGTTTCCTTTCGTCAACCTAAGAACACGTACATCACAGTCGTTTGTGTAGTCGGTTGGAGTCATTAGGCAATTTGTTTGGTCACGTATTATCAGTCGGATTTCTCAGTCACGCTGCCAGGGGTAATACGAGAATTTTTATACTAGGATGTTTATGATGATTTCAGACACCTGTTGGTTTTTTATTGATCTGAACGAAAATTACCAGTTCTCAATAAATTCTGTCAGTTGGATACAGTTTGCGTTACTAGTTCCCACTTGTTTGTTTGTACTACACAACCGATCTCGTTCTGGTCTGGACTCATTAGCGTTGTTTTGTACCGACAACCACAAAGGGTGGTGTGAACCATAGCATCCGTTCAGGAATCCAATAGTCGTAGCCCAGCTGCCTGTCTCACGGATCATTGGATGCCGACAGATTGTCAGGGGAAACGTGTCTTATTTTGTACATACTACGAATAACCACACAGCGCTTCCTGGTTGTTTTACGGAAAATTCATCGTCTAAATAAACAGAATGCGACCGGTGACTTGATAAATGGATTGCAGTCTAATATTAACCGTTTTTGCCGGCATTGGTGTAGCTTAACTTGTGCAGGCGAATTTTTTCGCGAATTGTTTTGTGACAATACAAAGGGATTAAGTCACAGTTAGACGCAAACCCCGGACCCAAAAGGTTTACAAGCATACGAAAGTGAACATATGTACTAAAATCAACGCTTCTACAGGCATATCTTCTCGATAGATAAATTTTCAGCTAACTCATGAATCAGAACCTTGTTATGATATAAGCCTATTTTGAACACAGCTATATACTGGTTCCACTCTCCCAACCAGTTCACAGCAATTCCGTTCAGTTGCCAACTGTCAGTGTGCTGCTTGTTGACCGGCTGTTGCTTGTCTCAACGTCTGCTGAGGTGGACATGCCCTTTTCAGAATGAGTGCAATCAGTGGTTGGCAGTCTTTTTCCACGTCGATTACTGGGGATACACATAGTTTATACTTTCTTTTTCCTGCTACTCCTAAGTGTAAATTACTACTCTACAAAATGGAGATGGGTTGACAGAATTCAAGATTGTCTCATTAGAGCTCCACTCATCTACGGATTACCCGACTGGTTCAGACTTTATACGCCGAAAGAGGGCCAACCAAAAATTACCGTCATTAATCAATTGTTTATAGGCCGATCAATAACCTGTCTCACATCATTCCATCACGCTTGCTTGCCAGCGACCAGTGTTTGACATTTGCGCTGATTTGATCCGGTGTCGTATCCCATAATAGCATTCGGATTTCGTATGGCGTCCACCGCCATGAGACTTGTTGGATCACATGGACGTAACACTATCGATGAGGCTGTCCTAAATTAGTCAGCACTGGGACAAACGATCATGAAATTGTATTAGTAATAAGTAGTTTGGCAGATTTACAGTTTTAGATGACACCCAGTTATGAAGAGTCAGGACTTCGATTGGGAAAACGCTTGCCACGTTTGGGCATGGTGTTTCTGTTGCTGGTTCGAATCCAGCCGAAGCCCTGATTTTTCACAATTGTGTTTCATGTAAGATCGTGAGTCTGATTGATCAAATCACTGCATCAACACACACAGCCGCGGATTACGTAAACTAGTTTTGATGTCACTGTCCAACGGTTGGAATAAACTTACTCACTTAGGGCTCGGCGACTGCTGCCTTTGTTCAGGCGCCTGAAGGGCGGTTGAAACGGAACTTGAACTTCACTTCATTTGCCTGTTGTGTCTTGATGCCGCTCCCAGGTTTGTACCACGTATTTGTGTTGCATGTAAGTCCGCATGTTTTTCAAAATGTTGGTAGATTTGTTTATTGATGTTCCAGACGACGTAAACAGTTCAGTAGTTCCTAATATTCTGACAAATAACATGTACTGTCAGAACGGACCTAATTTTATCAGTTCTACGTGTGAATCTGTAAGTGCCGTGACAGTTTTGTACACAAAGTGAACCTTTAACGTGGGCCGTTGACACTCACACAAACTTGCAGTACCACTTTTAAAAGGGTTATCTCTGCTGACTTTTTATAGTAACAGGGGACTAGTGAGAAATCACAAGTTTAGAACAACCTTGCGGTAGAAATTTACAAACAAGTTTATAAGTGAATTTTCGGTTCAGGCTGAATACCTTTTCCAGACCACATGAAGTGGTTACAGTTCTGTGGATAGATAAAACATGCAAGGTGTGATTTTTCTATCGAATTTGAGGTCAGTGGGTCAACTGAACATCGACAACGTTTAAAATCATGTTTGAATTACTGAAAGTTGTCAGTTGTGAATGTGAAAAATCAGGATAGAAATAAAAACGATGCTATCAGTCAGATAAAATCGCCAGCAGATCACTTTCTGTCGGCAGTATGGAGTGATATTTCTGTTTCGTTGTGCTCTCTCGGTTGCCGTGCACCAGCGCATTTGGCCCGCGTACTTTAGACAGCCTCTATTACCAAACGCTCCTGCGTATCTTTAAACATTCGTTTAATTATATAAACACGTTCCGGAGCTGTTGGATCATCTATGTCGATCGCTTGATTAGTGATGGCGGGTTTCTTAGTCACAACCTAGTCTCCAACTTGAGTTTGAAATAGTTTCAGTGTTTTTCCTTAGTGTCCACTTATGTTGATTTTGAGTTCTTGCACGGTCTATCCAATATAAACTCGTAATCATTCCTTCGGTTTTTAATTCCATTTACCTAATTACTAGCACTTTTTTTACCGGTAGCTGATTCTTAAAATACATCAATGAGTAAAACGCAGTGTCTACTAGTCTCAAAGACAGTCCTGATGCTCACTTTCTTAAAATTCTGAACATAGCCTTTTACACTGTCTTGCTGCAGAAACCAATAGCCGAACGTTTCACTATCCAACTTACCTGAGCATTTTTCCTAGATGTCCTTTAGGGAACTTTTGAGTGAAACTTTTGTTCACTATGTGGATTAATCTCTGATCTTTTTCTTTGTTGCATTGACGTGACAGTTTGTGTAACACAGAGTCTGCTCTACTGGTAAACAGTCGGATGTGTAATTGAGGCTATTCTTCTCATTCTGGGCTTTACCGTAAAATGTACTGTTTGGGTGCTGTTTTACTCTGCGGACTGGACGATCCAGAAATGTTATCTGTACAGGGTTATATCTATTCGCATGGTTTTTTCAACTGCGAGGTTGATAGTACTGACAAATTGAAAAAAAGAACCAGCCTCTCCTTTCTATTGCGAATGTATCATCTACATAACAACACCAAACTATATTGGTTTGGACCTTTGTTATTGTGAGTTTCTCATATCCTAACGTTTAGGATACTGACACTCCAATAGATGATCCCTTGTAAGTACAGTTTTGAGTTGCAATTGAGTCGCCATTATCTACATATGCAAATATTCCGGCCATTATCTGGTTGACAGTTTTAAACCCCCTCCCAGGCGAACATGGTCTACTAATAGGTTTTGGATTGTTTCTAACATTATTGCCTTGGTAAACAGCTGTATAACGCTGAAAAAGTAGCTTGAACTGAGAAGTATTCAGTGAGTATATTTAAGTTTGTTCCGAAATTGGTTGGGTTACAACGATGTGGTGTTAGTTCTCCTGAAACCGTTGGGTATGGAGTGTATGTCTGGAATACATATTTATCGTGAAAGTTGATATAACTCATTCGTCTTGGTGTGTATTCTTCACAGACCTTATTACGGACTTGGCTTTTCAAAGTAGCCGCGAAATCTTTAGTTTACCTAATCATCTGAGGTCGGCTCTCCTATACACAACCTCTCTCTATTGACTTAGCATCTAATTCCGCTTAATATTTTGCTCTTCCTCCTTCTTGTGCGATTTCAAATTTTGGTTCACATTGTATTCTGTTGAAAGTGTCTAGCATCTTCTCGTTTAAGGTACACAGTTTGGGAACCTTCTGTCGGTTATATTTAACACTACTCTGGTTTGGTGTTAAGGGATACGGATCTTTACTTCTGGATTTGCTGTCATTTATGGCATACAATCTTAATTTGTACCACTTACATGGGGATGCTATTTTCTAAGCGTGGTAAACCGTTTATGTCTTCATTCGCTGCATTGTATGTAACACTAAATGGATTCCAGTGATTGACTTCGTGTTGAATGTCTATGCAGGGTGTTTCATAGTTTGCAAACCAAGCATTTTATCATAAAAATGTTCTTCTGTTATCATCATTAATTTCTACGTCACAACACACATGACTTTTCAGTGGAGAAAATTTCGTAGTATAGACATGAGGGAATGTTTGGATGGTTAGTGCATCTGTGCGTGAAACCGGTCCGTTTGAGTCATTTGGCATTTACACTTTGCCTAGCTTGATAGTAGCCCTTGGATGCTCAGATACAATGATGTCGTAATCATCACGGAAATCACCTGGACGTAAACAATTGGATTGAGCTCGATCGTCTGCCATACCAATATTTTTGGTAGTTTCATAAATGTTTTAGTGAAAAAAGGTAGTTCAATCGAGAGGACAAAAAGTGAGTAGGTGATCAAGATTAAAATCTTGATTACATTCCTGAGCCGTTTGCGGCCATAGAATGTTGTCACATCTTGTATCGTTGTTTCATTGTATATTTCACCTAGAGTGTCCAATAAGCGTCAATTCTTGTCCATAAAAGTTAAACAACACGTACACTGTATACACCCGGTTAAAAAATTTACGGAGACAATCACTATCACACAGTGAACACGGACGAGATATGGAGTGTACACGAATGATATCATATTCATCAAAGTGTTGTTTGCTAAATATCGATGAGTCCTCGATTAATCAATTTTCACGCAACCGGCTTTATAGTCTGGGCGAACATTTTTGGTACTCAGTAAACGAGTTGACTGACAAGGTGCTACCGGGTGTAGCCCCAGGTTATGATTTGCAGGGTGGCATTCCACTTCAAGAATAGCTGTGAAATAAGCCGGGTTTGAGTGACGCAAACGTAATGGCGGACACTAAGCTCAGCATTATTCTCAAGGCGAGTGAATGAAAACAACAACCAATTTCAACACTATTTGTCTGGATAACGTGTCCTTGCTTCCTCTATCGGTAGTGCAGAGACAGTTTTTTTGCTGGCACATCCCTCACGGTAATTATGTACATTTCCAGCCATCATTCACACATTTTAGCTGTCCTGCCTCTGACGACGGTGACTAGTTTTAGCACGCATGCTTTTTTTTAATCCACCCCATATTACTGCTTAAGGACACTATGCATTATGTGGCACACATCCGTCAGCTGCGGTTCTATGCCATGTAGACCACAGACAATATTAGCAATATTAGCTATTGATTCGCCGATTCAGTTCTGGTTCTTCCCCAATGTTTACAGTGCCACTTTGCCAAATCACCAGTTTTGTCTCGCCGTTCCGATCGATCGTGTGTTCGAAATGTTTTACTTAAAATTCATAGTCCTTGATCCGTCAGTTTGATCTTTGGTAAGCCGTGGTTCACATCGGTGTGTTTCGTTGCCCTCTGGATGCCTATTAATACGCATTATCGGTTACTTCGTTTTTAAGGATAAAATGTTTTGTCAAGATCATAAACGTATTAGTTCCCACGAGCGCTTACTGAAAGTGGGCCAGTAAGTCTGCCGACCAGATTTTCCCGAATTCGGAAACAGAACTTTTGTCGCCTTTCGATAAATGACAACAGATGCAGGAAAGCACATGAGTCATCAAGTCGTTTGTCATCTTCTACGAGTGTGTTGGTTGATTCATTAGATCCAACGTTTTGTGTATCCGTCGTGTGTCATTTTACAGCAATTCGTCACCACGTTCCTTTTCACAAAGGTGGAGCTGTCATAGTCACGTCGTCACTTGGAATGCTATCGCACTGTTAATACCAAATATGTACCACTGGAAGACGAATATTTACAAATCTTTCTCATTATTGTTTAGTTCTAATCTCACGCTGCTCTCCAAAAGGTAAATAATCTTTCGGGGAACCTTATCTTGATGCTGTGTAACCATTAGTTTTTGGAATCCTGTTCCATCACTGAGCTGTTAACTCAAAAACCGCTGTGGGAAATTTCACCTCTACCAATGGTCCAGAAGAAAATTCAGTGATACTGTGTAGACCAATGCATGTGGTTAATCATAAACTCATATTTTTGTAGGCGCCCGTCTTTGTATATCCGTTTCTTGCTACACCCGTGCAAACAATTTCTGAGCATCGCTAGCCCATTCAAGTTTCTTGCCATTTCGATGGAGGTTGCACAGTGAATAGTTTTTCATGAACGGATGGTAATACCCCGCTCGACTCAGCAACGGTCTCAGCATGCGCACGGAATTTGGGGCTAAGAACATTCTAGTTGCCACTATTTCCTCTGATGTTGGTCAGATTTGATATTGACTAGCCTTGTGCTCCAGAATCACCACCGTTGACCATCCGAGTTTTAACTGATCAACTTAGCGTTCTGAATTTGTTTTAAAACAGCGTCTAGGTATATGATCTACTCTGATTTCGTGTTACTATATGTCACGTTATCCAGCCTTTTTATCAATTGAACTATTAGGCTTCGAATCGTGAGCTGTCCTCCTGATAAGCCAAACTGTATTGTTTTTTGCTCAACATGAATTTTGGTTTCTGATGAGTTTAACTGCCATCTGCTAGTGTCCGGATGGTAAATTCAACAGTGAATAACTTTTCATGTCGTAGATTATGGCAAATATCAGCGGACGACTATACTGGCACAAGTGGGTTCTCTGCTACGTGTTAGATTTTTGTAAACACAGAAAGCGAGATTTTTCCATGGATTTCCTTACTTAAGGGACAAGCAGGATTTATGAGTTAGTGGTTTCTTAGACAGTTCTTTATCCAACCTGTTCTGTGTGTGCTCCCTCAGTTCCTCTTCGTAATCAGCGCATATACTGCAGAGTTCCACTGGACGGACTGTCTCGTTTGTTGGACGTTAATTTGCAATCCCGTTTCGGAAGCTTCACGAATCATCATCGTCAAGGTATTTCTTGACAAAGGACTGGAGTAAAGAAACTATGTAATTGTTGCAACTAGGAAATCCTCTACAAGTGAAGTCTGCTTTGCTTCTGGTGGCAGAATAAAACGGTGCCTCAAGATTTGGCTGCCAGTATGAACGCGTTCTTTAAGGCTGTCAGCCAGCAGATTGTGGCCTCCAAATATTTGGATCCTTACTGATGTCGACTACACCGTTTCATTCCTTCTCTAGAAAACCGGAGGACTAGCCGCCTTCTTGTCCTCTAAGCATTATTCTGTCGTCCCGTCGGTTCACGAAGGTATGTGAACTTCCCCGCAGTACTAGTTACCCAACCCGGCAAAAACAGAGACCAAGGTTCAAAATGTTTCATCTTTATAAACTGTCGCTCCGTACACTCCATCTGCCAATGTCCCTGTGTCATAGCTGAGGCAACTTTCTTGTTCGTTTTTTTTATGACCTCGGTGCAGACATATCTACTACCAACCATTTCATTGCCTTCTGTCTTTCTTCCAGTCTTCTCTTGGTTGCGTTGCATTTCACGTCCACCGAGGTCGCGGGCGTGGCTTTGAACTCTCGCGTCACTTTTATGGGGTTATAAATTCCTGGAGTACAGTGAGCGACGCGGGCTTGGCCGTGAATTTCCTTCGGCACTCCTAAGGTTAACTATTCCTCCAGCAGCTGTCGCCTAGAATCTTGATATACTCTAGGTAGTACTTGACAATCTTTGCGGAATGGCGGCTAACAAGAAGAGATCCGCTGCTCATCCAAACCGAATTGCATTCAGCCGACGCACCGCCTTTCGATGGTTGGATAGGTTGCCGAAAACAGCCACTAACCCTTTGTACGCAGCGGTGTTCTCCAGCTTCACAGGGCCCCTTCGTCGTCCGTCCATCCCTGCCGTGTGCCACTGTCAACGAAGCATTCAACTACCTACAGTCATCTTAAATCCGACCGACTCGGCCACCTACTGCAACCCCTCTGAGAACGTCCAAAGATCTAAGTATCCAAACGGTTGCGGCCGAAGGTTCTCCGTCCTTGAGTTCTTCACAGCGTCACTAGCTGCGTCTGGGAAAGACGGTTGGGATGGAAAGTTGTTCACTGCTAAGCAACCGTAACAAAATAGGCGAAAAACACAAGAGACGTGAATGTTACTTTGTCTAGTTGATATATCGCCCCGTCGTTTATCAGTGGCATAGCGCCAGCTTTTTCGTCGGTACAGCGTGCAGAAGACATACATACGTTTTCAATCGTCGTTTCTTCTTGTAAACTCTCGAAAGAATACACTGATTTGTCCTCGATATAGTAGGGCGCCTGACAAAAATCGGATTCTCCTTCCGGTAAGAATCAACACGGAAAATCTCGGTCCAAGAAATACCGCGATTGTCGGCGTAATTTGCTCCCAAGTCAAAACAAAAGACGCACGTAAGCAACAGCATTGTTCCGCTCAAGAAACGTGCGTGGCAATCAGAAAAATAAAAGGCACTTATATAGTACATAGTGACCTAAAAACATCCTCGAATCAGAAAATAAAAGGACAGTTACCGAAAAAAATAGTTAGGACCACTAAGCCACCAATGACCACAGCGGCATAAAAAGTCGAACGGGTAAAAAACTAACCAAGGTTATCTCTCGACCGTTCTGGACAGTTTCGCTCATTCGGAATGAATTAATCGTTTTTCTCGAGGAAGGAGGCGATTTTGGACGAAAAATGTGGACTCCCTAGCAGTTTTATCTGTTGTTCTTTTTTTTGAGTTAGTAGTCACCATTAGTTTGAGTGCTTCGTTCGTTGTTCTTTATTTGTACCGAACCAATCATTATCGATGCTGCGCATTTTAGATCAGTGGAGCCAGAGCTCGGCCGATTGCCACCTGCCATTTTTGTCCGTTATAAAATAATATACATACTCTGGCTGTTCTACAGCTTGTTGCATGGTGTCCCGTTGTAAATGGGTTTAAATGTTTCAGTTCGGGCACATGAGTTCCCAGCAGCATGTCAACCATCTGATTTGTTGTCCGTCTAGCGTGAAGATACCTTTGATTATTACCAATTGTAGATAAATATCCGAGAATGCGTACGAATCATTGTGTTGGTCAGTGGCTCCAAGGAGTGTGGAAAGTATCTTGGGGTGCCTTGAATGGCTGGAAACCGTTCGACCTCTGACAACTGGAAGCACTCATCACAATAGTCATGATAGTCCTGGACCATATGATTGGGTGTACCTGTTGTATCAACCGCACCTTTTCTAGTGAGTGTTCGACTTACTGGACTGATTCCGTCACAACCTCTTCTTCATGAGGTGCAACCACGTGGCTCATGATGTTAGGACTAGCATAAACAATTACTGCTTCACACTCGATGTGTTTAGAATACAACTTTGACAGACGATCACAAAAATGTAAGACCTTCGTCTGCCTTACCCACATGATGTGTAGGGATTGCATTTGTGAAGTATGATGAAATTAGCGCGGAGAAAACTATCCCTCGACAATGCGAAATCCGGCCTAGTTCGCTAAACCAATTAGTGGATTGAAGTATGGCACAAACGACAGACTCGACCAATGACAGTTTTGATTTGCATAGTCTTTATGTTACTCACGATTGGGAAGTGCTTATAGAAATTTCACACTCTCGGACTGTGTGGAAAACAATTATGTAACAGATTTAACCTAAATATTCCTCAACTCTTCGGAAATGGCAGGGATAACAAATAATCATAGATGGAACATTAAACCAAAACAAGTACGTTGGTTATGCTCATTGCGTAGTTCCACTGTTGAGTAACAGGAATTTACATTGACAATATAACAAAGCATTCATTTTTCAAGGCATACGATAAGTCGCGTTATCACTGCGTAGAAAATCTCTGTTGCATCGGTCAGAAGAACGTAGCTGAGTCACACAATTGGGCAGTTTATATTTAAATACCTGTGCCTTGATGACATAATTGGTCACGACTTGCCTGAAATACGACTAGCTAACTGTCGAGACTTGAAAGTTGTAGAAATCCGGAAGATTCTGTCCCATTGGCAACAGGAAGGGAGTGAAGCAATGACACTGACAGCTAAATGCTTGCCTAGCCTAAACTGGTCTGACTGATCGATTAGATTTTAGAGGAGAAGAACACCTACATTAAGCAAAGATCAGCCAGAAGGTACAACTCAACACGGTGTTAGCAGCGTTTTGCATGCTTTGTCTAAAACTTGAACTTCCCGCACATCCTATGTACTAAACTCAGCTGAACTGCCTGGACTTGTTTCAGAGATAGTAAGCAAATGGCCTGTTTGTTATTCGCTCTTGGTTTTTTCGCCAGTGGCACATCGTCTGCTTACACATGTGTGTGCTACGTCTCCAAATATTCTGTACACAGTCTTTGCACAGGATGGCTGTGCATAATTGGAGTAACAAGTTTACATGACACGCAATCCGTGGATCGACTGGCGAATGCAAGTCAACAGTCAAGCTGTGGTTCCACACGTGGTTTATACCACTGACGATTTCCAGCGAACCCAAGAAAAAGTACGAAGCCTGTTTACGTTTTTCTTACTGAATGCATCAGGCAAAATTGCTGACTTTTGGAGGACAGCACGCATCACTCCATTTTTTTAAAAAGGAAGGCTCAATTTTTATCAAATCTCATGCACGGCTGCAATAATGACAGTTTTGGAAAACTCATCAATCGATCAAAGGTCAGATAAACATCACAAGTCCCAGCCAGCTTGCCTATTGTTGCTCGTGCTCAATCTTTGATGCTTTCGCTTACCTATTTCATTCCATCCTGTCTTCATTTAGTAATAACCGAGAGCCATTTGCACATATGTCTTGACCACAGAGATGCGCTTGAAACTGTTGATACAGCCAGTTTCATTCACGTCTTCAAACAGTTTGAAAGTCGAACTTCTACTATCGAGGTTTTAAGCAATTCCCTAACAAACCGACATCAAGTTACTCAGCTCGTTGGCCGAGCCCCATCGCCGCTCATCACTGGCTCTGATGTTTCAGAGAGTGCAATCTTCTTTTCTGTCTTATTTTCACTTTATATTGTATTCATGCCAGTTGACAATCACGGATTTGTATTTGAATGTGCAAATGATGTGGTATTGAGTGTCAAACACCCACATAGATTTTCTACCCCTGCCCAGCTGGACAGTTTATTTGAGTTAGCAAGTTGGTCAGTCTCTCTCATTTATTCTCTCAACCTATCCAAATATGCTGACATTTTGTTTTCTGCTATGAAAGTAAACGAATATTTGGAACTTTCTGATGCTTATCTCACCTTTCATGTAAACAATAAATCCCCACCCAGACTTCTTTATGTTACGTGTGAGGATTACTTTGTTTACTAACATGACCTGGTCACTTCGTGTTACTGATGAAAGGTGAAAGCTCTCGTTTTGTGTCTGACATTTCAATTCTGTTCCCATTCCCAACCTATGGGTTAGTCGATTTATGAAAGCTTTTGTGTTCCCTCATCAGAAGCATTGTTCAAGTGTTGTTTTCCCTAGTGTGTTGTCAAAGGGCAGTACTTTTTGCCAGATCCCTAGGGCATCTGTCCCGTTGCAGTTACATTCCTTGCAAACGATCTGTTGTTTTATTGTTTTTCACCAGTTCACAATATGCAGACATTAACAAAACTCCTGTCTGACTCAACGCACTCCGAGATTCTGGTCTTCCTAAATGTATTTCTGCATATTCCGCCAGATCCGATTTACTTGCATACTGTAGGTTTCACTAATCTTCTGTTATTCTTCGTTTACTTGGCTTTCTACATGAACTTTCTTATTAGTGAAGTAGTATCGAAGCTAAATCAACAAAGCATCTTCATAACTGACGCAAACGAGCCTTAGTCTCATTTAACATTTAATCTATCAACCTTGGTCCAAAACCTTACTTATACTGCATTGTACGAATCCCATTGGTCTGGTAAGGCGAGTGCATCATTGAGCCTCCTAAGGCTTACTTAAATCTCCTTCTCAGTATACTGTTTCAGAAGTTTTAATGGCTTTGCACTGGTGGTTATTTTTTTTCAACAACTGCTGGAAATACGCTGTATTTTGTTCGAAATACAAAGTAGTTAGTCTCCTTCTTGTTTTGTTTTATCATGTTCCTGTTTCCGACTGGAAATGTGATTTGCAAACCGTTTCTTCTGCGGTAATGACTCGGCTACGATTCAGCAGCGTTTACTGGGAGATACTAAGAGTGTCCGTTTATTTTTCAAACGAATTACTGATTAGAAGTTGAAGAGCATTCAAATTTATCGCAGCTAGCGCAGCCAGTCAACCAAACTCTTCTACATCAGTGTACATCGGACTACGGTTCCGATTGTTCTATAGAAATGATTTCATGCCTCCAACCTCTGTGCCTGTAAGCGAAACGTTGCCAATCATCTCATTGCCATCGAAATCCATTACTTATCAGCTGCTATTACCAATTCCACTCTGGCCAACACTTAGAAAACCATGATTCGATAGGGTCGCCCTTCGGTAAGTCTGAATAAACCGACCTGATTTTAATTTGAGGATAGTGAATATGCGTTCGGAATCTGTCAAAGGTAATTTTTAGGGAGAAAACTGACAAGAATGGCTTAACTATACTGTCATATGTCTGGTGGCCTAATCGTGTTCTATTGCCACCGTCTTAGTTGAACGGAATGTGCCACTCCGTTTTCATTTCGGATGGGTTTATTCAGGTTTTTAATGAAAATTTCAACTTGTTTAACTCAAAGTATCTTACGCTTGATAAATAGCCTGTCGTTTGACCATACAACACCTTGATACTAGTCTGTGTAAAGTCTCCATCGAGTTATGATCAGAGTTCAGAGATTACTATTTTATTGTACCAGTTTGGTTGTTCATTACTCATTGTTTGTTTTCTTGAGTATATGTACGTCACGGATGTTTTGCTGAAAAACCATACGTTCACTGGTTTCTTGATGAACTACCTAGAAGGGCCAAGTCGAAATTGTATGGATGTGATTGAACGCTGCTTTCCTTTGGAAAATTCCAGCTTCGTGTGAAACAAGAACATTACACTTCTGTCAGAGCACGATTACTTAGCGAAGGTATCAGACTGTTCGTAAATCATACGAACTATAGGTTCAGTCAACTGGATCTTCTTGTTTAAAGTTCATTCGAGAAAAACAACCTTGTTACTGTGATCTGTTCAAATATCATGACTCTGAAACCAATAAATTCATAGTCCCATATGGTATTTTGTTAACAACGACCTTTTCCGGAGTTCCTATCGACCAGTAGTTTCGAATGCTTCTTGACCCTACGAAACTTCGTCTTCAAACACCCAACACGAAATCTTTCTTGTTATTGCATATCCTACCATTTTCTGCAGGTAACCCGGTAATTTTTTGCTTTTTTCATGAGATGTCTGACTACTCCTACCTTTGGTTCTATCTTGCCGACAAGCATTATTTAGCACAGTTTCGGTTTTTTTCAGGTGTGTTCCGATTATTCTATCAATCATGACGATCGTGTGCAACATCTAAATCTTACCTCGCCTAAAGTCCTTCGGTTGCAGTTGTTTAGATATTCGTGTTTTTATAATTTACTTTCTTTCGTCATTTTTAGGGCTAGATCGATTTCTAAGTGATACTCACTGGGTTTTTACAACTCTCTTGGCCGATGGTAGTGATCACTTTGAACATAATTTAGTACTTATATTCTGTCACCCTCCGAGTCCAAACACAGAGGGAAATTATCATTCTAGTTGATTCTGCAATTGTGGGATAGCTTTTTTTTTTACCAAGTTCAATGTTGAATATTATATTAAGCAAATTTTTAGTAAAGCCTCATTCGCTCTATAAGTCACTTCTCACAAAAATCCGGGTTCCACCTAGACAAAATCGCTGAATTCTTTAGTCAAGTCGGGGGTAGCATCATAATTGTCTAACATACTGTGTTGGGTCTCAAATGAACACGAGGACGACGCTATTGTTAGCTGCTGACTTATCAGTTCTGGTTGCATTTTTCAATAACAGAGCCCCATTCTAGTAGCATTTTTACGTTTCTAGTACGTACGAAGTTGAAAACAAAGCGACGTTATCAGTTTACAAAAATTCTTTAACCTCCTTAATAGTTTCTTGTCTCTACCTCAGAAAATGGCAGGGCAAACAATACACAACTGTTTTTTTCTCTGTTAGCGTCTACACAAGCAATGGGTTACATTTCTGATAAGGTTTTAGAAATGAAGGAGTTTCTTTAGGTACAGTTTGTTTTGTCACAAGTTAAAAGGTGTTCACAATAATCCAGTTGAACTAGGTCATGTAGGAGAAAGGGGCTGTCTTCAAATTATGAGAACGGCTGTTAGCATGTAGATCAACAAGC
>LUCH01001647.1:27448-46554 GCA_013368495.1 Paragonimus heterotremus
AAGCACTACTCTCAATTGGGAGAGAATGTAACCTAAATAAATTTGACCGAAACATTTTCACATCGGTCAATGATCCGTGTGTGCAAAGGACTAACAATTAAGTCACGAGAACGATAGAATGGCGAACAAGAATTGTTTTCTGTGTTTGCTCATCTGGCTAATTACAATACAATAAGTACGAAAACAGTAACTAGTGTGAGTCAGAAAAACGGTCACTCAGAATTATGAACAGCGTGTTTGTTGTCACTTACGCAATCACTGTTCCGAATTCTGGGCTCGATTGATTATGGGCCAGGGGAGATGAAGTGTCTGCATGAACTTCTTCTGAGTGCAGAAATCACGGTTACCCATTCCGATAGTAAGGACATCGGTAGCGGTCAAAATTCGAAATCTCACCCTTTTTGATCAATCCCTTGACACTTGGTAGACAATCTGAAAAGCATTTTGCTTACTGATGGAGTGATTGAAGTTCGTTCAAATAAGCAACAGTCGCGTTTGACACCGTTTAAATCACACCACTGTTTGACCAGGCAGGATGATGTTCACGCAGTCTATCAGACCATCACCTTGTAGCAATGTCAATATGTGATGGTCGTCACGAGCAAACAAATGGGTGCACATAACAGATGATTATGGAACATGAAAGTTTGTTTTTGAATTGTGACATGATAATGAGTGTTGAGTGGAAACCGATGCACAGCTGAGCAGCATGATATTTTGTTTCGACCATTTTTTCAGTTTTTTTATGATCACTTGGGTCACAAGATCCTTCTTGAAAGGGAGACTAATGAATGCAAATTTCTTATTCTGAGAAGGTGATTTAGGCTCCAACTGTACCACCAATGCCATCTTCTTGATAAAGTGCACTAGGTAGCCATTCTGCGTAAACAATTCTCGTACAACATTTTGCTCAGCTTACAAAGTGTCAGAGGTATGGAAATTTAACACCTTACCCCTCAAACATTTCATCAAATTTCGCTTTTGATTTAACGGAACGAAGCTGTCAGAATGACTGTACTCTTAATCTGTTTCTTGTACACATTTCGTTGGATCAAACCGTCTTCTGTTCTTAATATGTCAACATCCAGTTGATTTGGCCGGTGTTTTCTGACTCCTCGGTGGATTTAGTACTGAAATAGGCTGAGTTAAAAGCTGTCCTAACTCACCATTGACATCGTAAAATATATCGTCAACACAGCTTCTAAGAATTGTAAACTGTTCAGTGACTGTAGGCAATTGGTTAGCCTCCAGTTTGCTCATGCAAACGTCAGCTAATAGGGGACCTAGAGGCGAACCCATTGCTACTGTATCTCTCTGTCGGTAGGTTGCATCGTTAAACAGAAGCTGAACATTACTAGTGCGAAGCATCAACAATTCTATCAATTCATAGTTTGGGATGCTCAAATGTTTCTTGTTACCTTCAGCATACTCCCAATGACTAGTCAGTTGTCTCATGTGGAGGAACTTTCATAAATAACGGAACGACATCGCATGAGAACATTCTTTGTTTGTTTTGGGTTACGTCGATGAACTGAAACGTGTCTGGGAGATCATGTTTTACCAGGTCAACTCTGATGAGTTTAAGCATACTGGGAAGCCATTTGGATAGGTCCTGGTGATTCTAGTTGTAACTGTTTGAAATGAGTTTCAAGAAAAAACCCTGTTTATGCATTTTGGGCAGACCGTATAACCCAGGGATTACTACTCCAACGCGACAAATTCACTCAAAACTGGCCGTATCAGTGATGCCCTTCTGTTTTACGTAGCGCAAGGTGTTAGACGTCGTCCTTTCTACTGCTAGTGTTTTGTTTTTCCCCGTGATCTTCTTTATGGAGTTCAAGCTGTTGGCTAGTAGGTTATTAATTTTACAAAGTACTCAGTCCTTTTCATCAAAACGATCCCTGTTAATCATGTTCTTCGGTTGCAGATTTTTGATAGAAGCCAGTACACCTCGTTTAATAAGAGTAAAAAAACTTCAACGGAAGGAAAAGATTTCTACGAACCAATACATTAGTCAAGTAATAACAGGCACTACTGGTCTTAATGGCAACCTATTTTTAACTTTTTCTTATCAATCTCTACGTTTTCCATTCTTTGCAGTAAAACAGAAGAGTGTATTATGGAATGAACTTGAAAGCAGATAAAATGGCGGAAAATTGAAACACCATTTTCTAACGGAATCGCATAATCGTTCGTTGCAAACTAGATGAACACTGTTCTGGTGCAGATATATGCCGTTTCCGTAGGCATTTCACGTACTCATCCTTATCAGTAAGAAATAAATCAGCACTGTCTAAATATATTTTAACTATCAAAACATTGAATACTCCTGCTGCTAAACGGTTGTTGAGCTAACTTCGTTTGCGTTTACAAAACACATCCAAGAGAGTCTGTATGATGATGGTGACGAATTTGGTGATTTGGCCTACGCACACCTTGGGCATCATTCACTCTGTCAACAACAGTAATGATTTACGGATCAGAAGAAACTTTCAAGCGTAAAACGCTGTGGAACACCGTACGTATTGTGTGCTGATGAATCGAGGAAGGACGCACCAACTAGAGATCCCAATCACTTCAAGCTTGCTTATTAATGCCAGTCGGTATGTACAAAGTAAATGAAAGTGAACTTAAGAATTTTTATGCAAACTAATGGAGAAACAAGAATGAAAGCGAACGTTTCATCAGGTGAACCTACCTGTCCCAAAACCGATTGATAAATCATTACCGTTTACGCAAATTGAAAATCAGTCACAGTTGGTCCCACCTATCGCATTCCTGCTTACTGATATGATCACAATAGTATTGATAATACTAGTAATCACAACCACAGGCCACAATATATTGGCACTTTGTGTAGATTTTTAACTGTTACACAACCATGGTGTGAGTTACAAAACTGAATTAAAACGCAGAATAATTTCAATGAGTATATTTGTTAAGGACCAGTATGAAAGCCGAAACGATCAGCAGTACTGCGCTCACATTTAGCAAAGGACTGCCAAATTACAAGTGTGTGTACGACGGCATATGAGACACTCATTACCTCGCCCACAATTTTCAGTCACTTCGCTAACAATTTGACTCCCAGATAATCGCTTTTATATCATTCACCCAAATTGGCCAAACCCTGTCTCAGTCTTTGACCACCGACTCTGAGTCATTGGAGGTACTATCTTGGGGCCAAATCCGACCAAGAATTATTGACCTATTGCTATTTCGCAGTTCTCATGTTTCAAGTCATTATTTTACACAATTCGAATTGTCTGACGAAAAAATGTGCTCTATGTGGCAGGCCACTTACCGATGCCTCTTTTACTTGCCTTAACCGTGCTTAACGGTTGAGCAAACAAATCCAGTTGATCTTCGCTGTCAAATATTCGATTCGTAGTCTCATAGTTGCTTACCGATTGCTACCGCCTGATACTAGTAACTGTACACAGATGTCGATAATGTACTCTCTGGGGGACAATATGAATACTTTATTATGGGCAGTCCCGGTTTGCTGCTTCATCGCAACCCAGCTCACCCGTTGACTATTTGTCTCCAACGAAATGACTATCTGTCTTTACCAACCTCCCGGATTAACACAGGCTGATTTAGCCTCAACAGTATAATAATATTGGCACCCTTTTAGATGTTTGCCGTTGTAATTACTACAGTTTAGGAATGTGAACAGGTGGATGACTTCATTAACGGATATTAAATAAGTATAACCATCGAAATCTGTTAGAACCATTTCGCATCTCGAGACTGTAAGCCACAATTTGAAATATAAGTCAAAACATGTTACTTTGTTTAACCTTGCATACGTTGTTCATCCGTAGATAATTACCTACTTAACAAATATTTACGACTGCTCTTCCAGATGCAGATTATGCAGTTTTTCCAGTAACAAATCATTGTTCTGATTGTTGTGAACGATCCATCCTTCCTCACCGTTTATTACTTTATCCAGGAAAGCCCCTCTGTCACTCCTGGATTTCGGATCTTTAGACCGTGTACGTTTTAACCGCTAATCAAGCTGTACTACATCTGTCTATCCACAATTAAATTGCATCTAAATTACTAAATCACAGTTCTACCGTTTTCGATGTGAAGTTATTCTTTCGTGCACCAGCTATCCGAATTGTATATGTAGATTAATGGAAAGACACGTGGTTTATCGGTTGCCGTTCAATTAAGTCAATATCAGGGAAGATAGCGCACGCAAGTAGGCGTGTTTCTTCTTGATCGTGTATTTTTGTGTGGGTTTTGTCAGTTCCTATGAAGAACTGATCGTTGGTGACAACAGTACAACAATAAGATCAGTGCTCAACGCGCACAAAGGTTATCAGTTCGAAGCTAGTTCGTCGTGTCCATTTTGTCATAATGTCTAGGTGGGTCACATTAAAGCGTTATATGACCAATTCTTGCCTAGTTGAGATCGTCGTATGCGTTTGGTGAGTAGAAACCATTATTCACCCAGAAAATAACTTGATGGAGCTCAGAGAAGCTGAGTGAAGTGTTGATCTTCTGGATAACAAAGATCGGTCTGTGCACCACTCTCCCGTTTTAAATTTTGGGTTAGTAGTACTGGGTTTATTGCACAGTTGTGCACTGACCGTGAGCTCATATTGTTTCAGATATGGATGGCGAGACATGTTACTTCTTTCCGCTTTCACAACTGATGCCGACCTCATGCAGTATGCGGCCACATATATTGTTTTCAAATATGGCTTTGAAATTAACCATCAGACTCTGTATAACTAAACTACTGCTATATATTCTATCATTTGGTTTACACCTAAGCTAGTCTGTCCGACATCTGCACTAGTGTACGGACGCTCATACATCTATGTGCCGTATGACACGAAATCAAAACGCGCCACGTGATCATTTTTCACTGGTACCAATTTGTTTATCCTTCGTTTCAATTATAGCTCTATAATCGATCCGACCGCACTGTCCCCAATTGACGCCACCCTAACTGTCGTCAAGTTATTTCCATCATTAGTTGATCTGTTTACTTGCTGTCCGATCTTTAGATCGTTAGTCTAACGTGCCGTGCTGGCATGAATATTTAAGTCAGCCACCCGCGTCCTCGGTTGCTTCGTTCTCATAATGACCGTAATTGGTGCGCCTCACACTCTCTCGTGTAATGTAATTGTGAATTAATCGAGTCCGTCTTCAAACGTTACGCTTTTGTTTCTGGGACTATACTGTTCTTTCCGCGGTCTTTCGTTGCACATCTAACCTGCCAAGTTAAACTGCGTTGATACACGCTACCTGCCAAATGACTTAAGGTGTTCATGCTGAAGGCTATTGTATGTTTTTTTCTGACTGACGAAACAATACCATTTCGTTTTATTGCAGTAACACGTTTTTGTTACAAAAGTGAATTTTGTGTTATAACTTAAGAACTTTTCAAAGTTGACCACCACTTTCGCATCCCTGTAGAACTTTCAACTGACTTACTTCGAAAGGTGTTACTGGACTGAAGCTACCCTCAGTTCGTTAGCTGTACACATTCTTAACAGGGCACATCGCTTAAGTGATCAAGTCTGGTGGGTAGCTCGTTGACAGTACTGTAGACTTCTTGAAGTCTGGGGCTGATTTTCCAAACTCGATCAGTGTAATACATATTATCATCAGAAAACGAATGGCAACTTGTAGCTATACTGGTAGGATATTCACTGTTGACACTTTCCGACTAGAATGAAACTCACGTTCAAGGTCTCTTGTCAACGTGGACTAGCTGAGCCATTTATGTTATTACGAAAGCCACGAGCCGAATTTACTTATGCTGTTTCATCTAATGTCTGCTTGCCGAATTATTAAAGCAGATTGTGCATGTTTATGTATCAATCTCAATATTGGATTTAATTTGTTGCTATTTTTACGGTGAGCATCAATATATATCCCTAAGTTATTGTATTAATTTTTTTTTGAGTCTTGTACGAGTTTAATCAACGTAACCATGAATGTATTATCCTTTCTCACCTATGAAGAAGCAATAACTAGTCACTTCCCTCCAAATATGATATCGACCTGAGTTTGCTTTCATACGTTTATTGTTGTTTTAGTGCTCGGATTGAATTAGGTTTATTTCTTTTAATATCAGCCTGTTTCACTACTAGCTTTTCTCCTTCTGAATTTCTTCTTCTTCATGTGAATAATTTCGCTAGACACGCACTCTAAGTCATTAATACTGATCATGTGTGTATGAGATAGATGGAGAGAGTGTCTGTTTATGAGCGCGCCTATTCATGTGCACAAGTAACTGACCTCATTTTTGTTCATCGACGCTGAATAGTGGGAGAAAAAGGATGCTTATGACCCCCTCTCCTCCCGTCTCTTTGGTTTATATTCTATTCATCAGTAAATCATATTGTAGACAACCGTTGTGTTTCGTCCCCTTTCTTGGTTATCGTTGAACGACCTGATTGAGGTCGCATGTCGTGCTCTAAGCATATTCAATTTCATTGATGTGAACCGGTTTGAATAATGCTTTTCTCTGATCTCAGTGATCACCATTGTTATGATCGAATGATCTTTGTCAGTCATCGTTATCACTGTTCACATATATGGTTTTTGTGAGTATGAGTGTGGCTAATATGTGCATTCACAGCAAAATTCGCCTAAAGTGATTTCAATCATCAAGCAATGTAAGGTTTTAAGTTCTTTTAGTTAACTGCAAACTTGTTGCCTCTTAGTGTACAACACTGGAGGTAACCAGGTAATGTGCAGTTGCGAGCGAACTGCTTGGCGTTGCTATTAGTGACCTTTATCGTGTTTCAAAGCGTTGAAACACAAGAACTCTGTTTATGATTTTGGCCCGACTGTGAATTTCACGTTAACTTGCAGGACTTCTGTACTTGACCAGCAGAGTATGTATCTTCTGTCTGCCATTCGATTGTCAGCTGCAGTATCGCCTATTTACAGCACACGTAGACTGGTTTCTGTCCTGTTAGTGATTATTTTCTATTATGTTTGGTCTACCTCAGATCTCTCTCAGCCAGGGTAACGAAGCACAGGACTGGACGTCGTAATTTAGTGTACTAGTTAAACCGATAACAACAGAAGACTTATCACGAAATGTTGACATTTCGTTTAGGCTCTTCAGTCACGAACATGAAACATTAGAATGCATAGGACATACGCATAGCAATAACAGTGGAAACAATCAACCATTGGGTTCACAGAAAACAAGCACTGTTATCAGTTCCAGGGCAGGCAAACTATGTGAGTTAACAGCTGATGCCCACACAATACCAGACGGAGAATGTTGATTAACATTGCCTCGGAGAAGGCATGCAATTTTGGATTCCGATTGCGCATGTCCTATATATCTTAGTGGTTTACTTTTGTGACGGAAAAGAATAAACGAAATGTAAACATTCGCGATGTATGTCTTCTATCGTTATTGGTAAAATTGATCAAGGGGACCCAATGTTTTAAAGTACTAGTTAAAATCAATGTACTAATAGCCATTACATATTTAATCTGTCTGGTATTATAAAAAGAGGAACACCGTTGGCCAGTTTAGCCATTTACCAGGAATTTGAACTAGAGTTGAGCATCCGTCTTGGAGTCGGATATGTCACAGGACAACATGACTCACCATGCGAAGACTTTTCTTGTTAATACATTTTCACAATTTTCTCTTTTGACATCTTGTAATGGCAGTTAGTTCGATTTCATTATCAGCAGTTGTAATAAAAAAGTATGAGTTAAACTTCTGAATAACATTTGGAGCATTCTGATTAGGTTATCGTTCCACAACTGTTCTGAGTTTCGAGTTCATCATAATTCGTGACGACATTAACTGAGTTCGTATCTTGACTGGACAACCTAGAAAAGAAGGCTCCTCGAAACCGAATTCAATAAATAACCAGGTAAACAAGTGAGTAAAATAAACAGAAGTGAATAAATTGAGCAGAAATACCTTCGTTTTCCTCCTGTATTGTTACTAGTATGAAGTCAACTCTTTGTGTTTTACAGAAACTTCCTCTGTACATTGTGTATGCTTTAAAATTTCCCAGTAAACCAATATTAGATAGAAGTAGAATGAAATGTAGTCAGTGCGTGAATGGTGGTGACAACAAAGTAGAGGTGACTATGTTGAATTCTTCAAATGTGGTTGCATTCAGTCGTACATCTACATTGTTCACTGACATTGCATTGACCTATTAGAGTCAATGCATAAATGTCGCTGGCGATACGTTGGAAACAAGATGTACACGAAGCAGGTAACTTGCCTAGGAAACAACATTTATTTATCCAAGCAAGCATAACAACAGAACCTACACTGTAAACACCACTCGATATGGATAGTAGATTTTGTGTTCAGGTGTACATTCTAATTAGTCCGACCCATTATTCTTAATGCATTCTAAACGAACATGTTACCTACTACAACATTTCTTACAGATCGGGCAAGACTGAATTGTGACACGTAAACGCTTAGCTGCGATAATTTTTGAGCACTGTTCGGGTTGCTGAAAACCATTCTATCGTTCTTCCGGCTAACATACATAAACCAATAATTTAACGAAATAACATGACATTTCCGGTAAATATGTCAACATTTCTTTCAGTAATCTCGAGTGTATTGAAATGTGAACTGTTTTCAGAAAAGATCAAATGTCAAACTAGGTTTATCGTACTTAGGCTTAACTTTATTGAATCGGAAATTTGGCCACAGTGGACACGATTTCTTTATTGAAGTTATAGTTAATTAGGTTTTGCCTGTCGTTGTTACTTATTCAATGCTTTTTTTCTACTATACTGCGCATGTTTTTTGTTGCTATCGTTTTTGCTGCTGCTGTTGCGTGAAACTCTGAAAAGTTAAGCTTTCTGGCATTTCCATGACACGCTATTTATTCACATGATACACATGATCACATTTTAGTTGCTTACTGCTAAGCTGTTCAGACGTGAATATGAACACGGTTTCTGGAACCTAGAAAAATCCGATTAGTGCATGTCCGTCTGCCACACATGCTCTCAATTGTTTTGCCCACGTTAATTAGATAGACCGTAATCATAAAGTATGTGATAACGTTGCTTGAACATAATTTATAACGTACGGAACATGCACATTGTTCACTTCGTAAGAGGCTGAATGGAACACTTGAATCGATGAGTGGTTGAGATGAGCACTATCATTAAATGAATATAGCCAACATGAACGTCCTTTTGTATGTGTGGGTTGGTATGTCCAGCCCCAACGGTTTTATTTATTTCTCTGGATAGCAACACTTAAATTCACGGGACGTGATCTCATGTCAGAAAGATTGAACACGCTCAATTTGCTTTACTGGTATTCATAAGTACCACCACTAATACAGACTGTTTGGGGATTTGTGTACTCCCGGATACCAGCGTTCACATCGTGATATCTTTGACAAGGGTGACCTATGCTACATACGGACTAGCCTTAAGGCTGTCAGTTGCCTTTGGAAAGTGCACACTATTTAGGGCTTCGTTTGATTGCTCACCACATTTCAGGAAATACGCATGATAAAAAGCTGATCCCAGTAAGCGGGATGATTTTACAACAGTTGTGGCTTTAATAAACAACAAAAGAAGTTCAGTGTTTGAGCTGTCATTATCCAACACAGAATGGAAAGGTTTGACGTTGCTGATATGGTCCTTTTTTAAAGTCGAGGTACAACTGAACGTGCATCAAAAATACTATACCAGGGTTAGTATTTTCATAAGTCTAAAAATGTCATGTACGCTTGTTGTCGGCCGGGATTGTTCCGACAAATTCACTTGCTTAGAGTGTTCAGTCCTGACATTCTCAAGGCAACCAAATTAGGTTAATTGTCAATTTCAGAACTTTGTTCAACTTTGGCTTAATTTTTAACCTCTCTTATTATGTCCAAAGAATGATCATCTTTAGAATGAAAAAATACCGTACTTCAACACAATATTAGTCACGGTCTGTTAACGAATTGTGACTGCAACTAAGGCTCTTTGCAAGAAGTTACAAATCCGAACTATTGAGTTGCTTTAGGGTTGAGTTCTTCAAGTGTGATGATGTTTGATAAATAAATTTGTGTTGCTGACGAAAAGGATTAAAGTCAGTGTGCTTCAAACAAACATAGATTCTTTAATTACGGTACTTACATACCTTTTTGTCAGGTACATCGAACAGCGTTATTCTTTTTGACAAAGTGCACCACTTTTATAGAAGATGAGCGATGGTGTGAGTAAACCCTTTCTAAACATAGACTTTCAACACTCGCCAATGAAAATCCAATGTGTCCACTGTAGGTTGATAATATTTTGAAAATAGAGATTATCGGATAACAGCACTGAAGCAAATTTCAAAGTTGAAACAATTGGTTCCTTTGAACAGTTTGAACAAAGCAGTTAGAACTCGAACACTGGTAGATGCAAGCATTTCGTATTGACTCGTCAGTACCAAATTTACAATAACACGGGTGCGATTATATGGCAAACAACTAGAGGAGTGGATAATCAATAGGCGGGTTAGGATTGGTCATTAGGTCCAGGGAAGGGTCAAATTCACGAACAGTTGTTTCTGAAAGCAGAGAGCTGGCTTGAGTCGGTTGATTGCGCCTGCTTCGGCAAACCGTAAGAATTTTGAGTTAGAATGATGTAACAGGACTCTGAATGCACAAGATGGATCGATAACGTGGCCAGTGGTCAGGACGTGCCTAGCGACTGAGAAGCTGGCTGTTTACACATTTCAACAACATTGCCGCTCTCCGGTTGCACGGACTTCTGCACCCATTTAGGTAGATGTTCCTTCATTCTGGAGCTCAGACACCTCTCGGTTTTGCCTATGTAACTTTCTCCGCAGCTACATACAAATTGACAGTGTGTCTTACGCAAAGCAGCAAGTCACATTTGAGCAGTTTCAATGTGAACAGACGCAATACGTCTGAGACTGCTCACTATGTTCGAGTACTGGATCTCCTCTTGGACAATTTCAGTACTACCTACAAACAAGTGTAGCTGAGCGTTTGCATATATCATAATTTAGTGGTGCCTAGTGTGAGGTGGGTAACGTCACCGAAGTAAAGAATCATATAGGACGACATCTTCAGCTGCTCTTGCAGTTGTTTATGAAGTAACGTATAAATCTCGTAAGCTGTGTGGATCGTCAATACCCCAACTTCACGGTCTACCAAAGACGCACAACCCTGGGATGCCACTTAGGCCAATTTTGGCAATGACAAACTCCCCTTACCATAAATTGGCACGCTGGCTAGTCGCTACTTTGACCCCATTAAGACAAAAAGTTCAGATACACTCCATTAGGGATTCCTTTGAATTGGTCAGTGACTTGGACAAAATTAATCTTGCTAACGAACTGGTGTGCTCTGTAGATGTTCAGTCATTGTTCACAAATGTTCCGTTACACGAAACGATTGACTATATTTGTGAGCTCGTTGAAATGAGTCACATTTGGTTGCCACTTCCGACTGACATATTAAGGGAAACTTTGCTGCTCTGTACTGAGAATGTCAGTTTTCGTTTTCTCGAGCAGTCCTACCGTCAAATAGACGGAGTAGCTATGGGAAGCCCACTGAGTCCCCTGTTAGCAGACTTTTTCATGATAAAAATTGAACAGCAGCTAGCTACGGAGATGGGGAATTTGTCATATTACAAGCGATAAGTCGACGACATATCAATATTCAGTCAATCTAAACAGGTGATAGATAACCTGGTGCAACGTTTAAATAGTGGTCACCCTAACTTGAAGGTTGCTTGTGAATTTGAGGTCAACAATTGTTTGTCATTTCTAGATAGGCTCATAAGTCGTCGAGAAGATGGTTCGGTTGAAAGAACTGTCTATAGGAAATCTACGTAGTTCGATCAGTATTTAAACTTCAGCAGCTTCACACCGGTCAAACATAAACGAGCACTAGTGAATACGTTTTTTACACGGACAAGGCGAATCTGTACGCACGACAGTTTTGCAGAATAACTAGATCTGATTACTTCTGTCCTACAGTCAAATGGTTACCCCCAGAAGGTTCATAGATAGACACAGTAGACAAAAAGTACCATCCGGAGAGGTGATCACTGAAGAGGAAAAGAGGGTTTACACAGAGCCGCCTTTTAAGGGTGATTATATCATGCACCAAACAACGCAACGGTTGAGGAACTCGATTAAGCAAACTTTCAGTACAGCTGAACTCCTTGTAATCGCTGGGACTCTGAAGTTATCGGTGCCTTCAGTCAAGGGAGATCAGCCCACCGGTGCCACTTCACATTGTATTTACCAATTCGTATGCATGCTTGCATCTACCGGTGTTCGAGTTCTAACTGCTTTGTTCAAATTTCAATGTATACGAAATGCAAACCACTTTCATCGATTAACCCTCAAGCTTGGAGACAATCAATGATGAAAGTAACGAAACCCTCCACCTCACAAACGCAAAACTGCTATCATCGTGATAAACACTGTGGTGTCTCTCACTTAAGCATATTCTCATACCTACTTCTGTTGTCATTTTAAATGCTACCTGAAATTAATTTCCGTGTGGTATTTGGTAAACACTAGCCTACTGGTGCTAGGAGTAATGCTATTGCATGCTAGGGTTAATGTGAACTGGCTACCGTCACGTTGCTTTATTCCGTGCTGAACTGGTCGAAATAATTGAGATTCGAGGCCGTTGTTCATTTATTGCTAGCTGGCTGCCCTTAATATAAAATATCTTCCCCCCGAATTCATATATTCTAGCTGGAAAGTATGTATAATGCACTGAAGTGCTCGTGACGCTTGTTCAGACCAGTGCAGTCAGTTCTTTATGTACAAGTCATATATGATGTAGCATCCACATGCTTGCACTCTGTGATGATTGCATAATCCAATTCCAGCAGGATTCATGCGATCTTTTGGTTTTGTATAGTGGCATTGATGTTCAAGTGCAATCAGTTTTGGCAGACTATTATCACATGATTTGCAGTAATGGGGTATGTTTATGAGATGTTCGAATCGCGTCACTTCGTCGCAGCAATCTGCGTAAGACTGTTGAAACGTTGTTGAGTGCACTCAGAGAAGATGTGAACGAATCCATTTTTACTATTTTCACAAATCACCCTTTTGTGTTTGGCACTGTCACGCTTCCCTACTCGGAACCAACCTTCAACCATCTGCGTAAATGGACTACGTTAAAAGAGTACCTTAACGCATATATATATATAGTTCGACTTTTAGAAAAATGGATTGCATAAGCATCGTAGATTACGAGTGTGTGTAGGACGTTACATTTCCTGCGTAAACAGTGGGCTGAACTGAACTATTTTGATTGAACACTGACAGCAGTTTTGGCGATTGACCATTTAAATCCTTTATCCATATTTTGTATTTGCTGTATGAATTCAACGGGAGAGAATTCGTTTGATTTTATATGTAAGTGTGATCATTTAAGCTTCTCTATTGATTCATATTTACTAGGCAAGCCCATTTTTGTCGGCCATTTTAAGATTAAATTCTGCGCTGGTTAGATCGAAGCAGTTCGTGTGCCCATCACTGTATTGGACGTTCTAATGGATCTCGAAGTTAAACGTGCAGATGGAAATCATAACTTGATGAATTTCGATAAAAATCTCTTTCACTTTTTCTGAATGAAAACTCCCGATGTTTTTTCATTTTTATCTGATTAATCTTCACTTTAGCACAAGCACCAGAACTGTATTTATCTCCGCACCTACCTCTCAGTGTGCGTCTTTGTGTGTTCCACTCTCGACGATTTTATCTCAAATATTTTCACTCCAGCCAATCCGTGACAGAATAGATTACCTCTTCTGTTTGAGCGGTTCTCCTTAAGTTGTACCGAACCGCACTGTCGCTTTAAAAAAAAATACAAACTTCACTTAATTCTCGTTACACAAAGTTGAATAATTGGCTAACGGCAAACGTACTTTTGCCCAAGAGAAAAGATGACAATAATTCTTAGCCACGTCGCATAATATCTACTGTGACAGATTTAAACCTTCACTTTTTTTGCAACTGCTCACAGCGAGATAGCACCTTTGTACAGCGAAGTTTCATGCTCTAACTTATGCCATATTTTGTCGCTTTTCAAGCATTTTGATTTGCTTGAAATAATGCCTTACTTTGTGATAATGTAGAATAACTATGGATTTAACAACGTCAACACAGCTGTGTATAACACATGTTTGAGCAATATTTATTTTGAATTTTGCAATTAAATTTCAATTATCACACCATAATTTGCTTGTTGTCTCGAGTCATGCGAGGCCACTTGTTGGCTGTGGATTGTCGTGCCATTTAAATATAAGTTAGCGCAATCACGATGTACCCAGGGTTCGCACCAGCAAACACCTGATTATTGGTCAGTACTAATGGCAATGAGCTACCGCAAAGTCAAGTGCACTATATTCTCTTAATGTGTTTACCCTGACTGAGTTGAATTGTAAGTCTGTCACGCTGTCAGTTCTCGACCGAATCTCATGTCATCATAAGTATAAACTATAGAAAACGAGAAGCATACAACAAGCACATACTGCCAACAAATGAACTAAATCATTTTGTGTAGAGAGCTTTCTGAGTCACCTAATGTGTTCGTGGTCCGCGAAAAGAACCTCATGAAGTCCGACAGTTTATTATTCTGCCGCCGCTACATTTACGGTTTGTCAGTTGCTAAAGTGACACAACCTCTCTTATCCATGGCAAATATCCTATACCTAACGAGTTGTGAAACGCCTTGTCTCTTCGCTGGGTTCTGAATAAGTTATGAGACAGAAACTTTATTAATGGCAGTCGTGGTCATTTTTTTAAAGTTCTAGTCACCCCCATAAAAAGTGTTTTTCTAGTGCTTCTCTCTGGCTCGTGTTTCTCAACATCGTGGACTTGAATTAAGTAGGTGAAGAGGCATGGTTGTTTTGACACATTAATATGAATACTATTTTCCTGTCACAGATGCTCAGGGGAATTGCCAAGTATATGATCTATGCTTTTGCAGCAAAATGTTTGCTCGACTGTAGTGGTAATCAATATCATACGGGGAAAATTTACCTTAACATGCGTTTATTAAACATACGGTTGACGGACATATTTTTGATGCTAATTAGTCCTACACTGAAGCTGTGTATGATTGTAATGTATTCAAGCGTAAAACACTAAGGGTTTATTGATATTTGTGTTGGTGTGTGCATCATAACGACTTTGCTTTGGAGTGAGTTTGATCTCAAAGTCATTCTACTCACTTATATAGATTACCAAACTCAACTTGGGTATAAACGTAAGAAATTTCGCTACTTCCGTGAGTGTGCAGTTATACAGAATAATTCTGCACATCAGCGTTGCTATACCTGCATTGAATCCAGCAAATACTTTACTGTAGTTATTGCAGAGTACACGGCCACATACGTGCCGCGTAGTGTACATTTAAGCAGCCATGTCCGTTGGCTTGTACAGTTAAATCACCCGAAACGGTCCACAATATGATTTCATTATACATTTATATTGAGACTGGCGAGCTCGGTTTAATGTGAACTCCTGATGTCCGTTGGACTGACGATGATATACTTCTGAACTTTTAGCGTTCGAACATTTTCTTTTCAGTTGCTTATATGCGGATTATTTTGAAGTATTATGTAAACACTGTTCGTTATAGTGTATGCTCGTGTTCTGCAACCAATTACATTTTGATCGGAGGGTTGATGTGAATATCAAGTTTTTCAGAAGAAGCGGTTTTGAACTTTCAGCTGCTTCACCCATTTTCACCGTCTGCCATTTACCCATTCGGAGAATTAGAGAAGGAAGAACACGTTTTGATGTTCGTGACTTTTCCTGCCTACATTGTTTGTTGGAACAGATGAAGTTCCAGAGATGCTGAAGCGATCAGATTCAGCGTGACTGGCATTTTCCTCCTAGAAGTCACTGATAGGTAGCTATGTGCAAAGCAAGTTCATGTTTGTACCTGATCTAAACCACTTAACATATTCAGTCACCTGATTCAACTATTCAGGGTTATAACATACGAGTTGGTAAGTATATACCAAGTATAGTGGTGAACCTGCCCAAACACAGAAAGAAAATGTAAGGAAGACCGGACAGAATAATTTGGTGAAAAGATGACGGCGTTAAACCGGTACACACGCGGACTCATGGTACCAACACAATTAACTTCTATACTTCACCATATCAAACAACGTCTTTAATCACAGATGCTCATTGTCCTTCGGACTCCATCCAGGAAGCTAGGAACGTCATACTGAGGCAAGCTTCACAGTGAGTGTCTTCGTGTCCGGAACCCAAGTCGTACGCCGGACTGCACTTTCCAATCCAACTTATCGCTTGAAAACAAAGCACGACATGGCAGTCAGTGAGTTGGTATTAGCGAGATGAGTCCAAGATGACGAATCCTGCGGCACGTGACATTTATGCTCAAGTGTAGACAGAGTCTGTCGGTTTCCGAGGCACGCCGGCGAACTTTGCCATTGATGACACGGTTCTTCAACGCATGACGTTAATGCTTCGGAGACACCGACAGTCGGAGACGGACTGCGAATGTTCTGTTCATGAATGAGCCAGATTTAGCAGTTTACAGTTACTGCTCGTATGGTTGCAATATGCACTCATTCCTTTGCAATAGGACTGGGATCGTGCCAGCGTCACACACGAAATCGTTTGACAAACGTTATTAAAGCCTTAGCTATAATCTTTTTTCAAAATTTCTTTGGGCATGTTGTCACAGTGATGCAGCTCCCAGTGTACATTAACTTCTCAACTACTTGCAACGGCTCACTACAAAAGATGAGAGCTAGCGCAGTCCTGCCAGTCTTTAAACCACGACCGACACCTAAAAGTTGCAAAGGCTGCACTAAACTGGCGAACTGAAACCACTAACCGGTCTACATATTTTTGGCTCGTCATAACCCCCTCTCCACTTATCAGATAATTATTGTCTGCATATCCTATGGTTCGAACTCGACTGCCTGAGAGCATTTCTTCACCATCATACTCACAATGTGTTAAAACGTACTCTGTAGTCTTGCCTAATATAACATCGAATCGAAAAGGGTAGATTGGACAACCTTATCGCAACCGGTTGAGATGCCGATGGTCGGCCATGACCTGTCATGTGTCGTGACCCGACCTGAGCTCTGACAGTAGCTTGCTTTCAGGATGATCGCATACTTCTCGGATGTTTGTTGAGAACACTGTAGTTTTGCTCTCATTAAATCCTTCATAGACATAAAAACTCCCAGCAGCTTGAATATGAGTCTGTGATAGTGTTATTGGTTGTGAATGATGTTCAACTTACATAAACCAAAATCCTACACTACTTATCCGTAATCAGATTATCAATCAACACATAATTGAGCCCTGTTCTCAACTCGGAGAAAAATCTTAGTCGTGAGGTCGTCGATTGAAGTAATCGGACATTCTAGGATTCACTCACAAACAAGTGTGACTGGCCGTTAACGTACTGTTAATCATTTGTGACTGATTTGGGTGCAATAGTGCGAAGATCAATGTGAGTGTCTCATGAAAGCCTAGTCGCGGTTTTAGTGTTGGTCGTCGCAATGATGTGGATTACAGATAAGCTGTAACAAGAGCGAACTTTAAGTCTTGTGTTTCCTTTTGAAATAGGTTGACTGAAAAAAAACGTTTAGAAAACTGAGTCTGTGATCAGTTGTGGGCGACGTCTGACTTAAAATTTGCGGTCTGTTATTAATGTCTAAACCGCCGTAATAAATGTCAATTTTGCGATAATTATTGTAAATAATTTCATACCATAGCCATCCTTATGATGAGACTACTATGCTTTACATACAATTCATTCTAAGGCCTTCATTATTAGTTCCTTGATGCAGACTTATCTCCCGCCTAGCCATCAATCATTTTCTGAACCGTTTCTTAGAATGTTTCACGGAAAACATTTTTGCGCACAATTCAATTTTTGCCTAATCGAATGGTTTAGGCAGGCTCACTCGACTATGCGCTTTCACGTGTTTTAAGTCCATAACTATCATGGTCTAAAGTAAATGTGGAAATTTTTTAATCCCTTTAAATTTCATTATTCAGCGATTTGCGAAACATCCTGCACACATACAAAGAACAAAATAAGTGATATCTAACTTACTAAGGGAAGCTCAAAATTCTGCAAAATGTGCCTCACTAGCTACGATTCTCTGTAATTTACTAGTCTAAATCGCTTGTTTCCTTGTATCCACATTTCGTTTGACTACATTACTAGTTATATTCGGCAAGGACACTTTCTCGGAGCGTTGTAGTTTAATTGAATTGGCAATTTGCTGACCGCGTTTGATCGGTATGGTATTTAGTAGAACACTAAGCTCCATTGATGTCATTGATGTTACCACAATGGCTACCAAGTTTTGCATATTTTTTGATGGAGTTAATTGGGACGTGTTGACGGCGTTTGGAGGTTATCTAAACATCGTTTTGTAGTTCACGTTCTGTATGATGTACACAGTTTCAGTTTAGTCCTCAAATACCTTGTGATGGTAAGACTGTACCTACGAGATAGTTTCTTCACAGAATTCAACCTACATTGCTTATATTTATTTTGTTAATGACGTGGCCAGAACAGGACAACATTTGCCCCTACCGAGTTCGACTACTCATTATCTCTAACTATGGTTACAATTCGATAAACCTAACAACAGAGTTGTATGTGTCCAGTTTTTGTGGACTTGTTTTGTGACAGGCAGTTTCGTTGCGAGCAGTATACTACTCAAAAGTAGTATATTACCCACAGGCGACATTCAGGGACAAAAGGGCAATCTCCGAACGCAAGGTTTGCTGGACAGGGCTCTGTCAAAATTGGATCAAGAACCACGACAGCAATTGTTAACGGAGCAGTTCATTGAAGGTCTCCCGGTGGCGGTTCGCGACCAAGTCCATATTGCCCATGTCGCTCAGCCGATGGACCTTGATGAGCTCGCAAAGGCGACGCGGGAGTTGGCAGTAATGTCCGTGTCCTCAGTGGATACAAACGGCAATACGGACAAAAAGACGCTGGAAGAAATGCAGAAAACAATGGGGCCACTCGCAGCTGATGTAGCTGCCTTGAGAACATCATCACGACAAAACGATCGACTAGGAGGTTGCTTTATCTGTGGAAAAAAGGACACTAGGAGAA
>LUCH01001647.1:47970-92152 GCA_013368495.1 Paragonimus heterotremus
AAAAGGCATGTTTGGCAATCGTCTGGGCACTGGACAAGTGGAGGCCGTACCTGCTGGGTCAACAGTTCCACGTGGAGAGACGGATCACAAACCCCTAGAGTAGATCAGGTCTGCGATAGACCCGAGAGGCAAATTAGCTCCATGAGCACTGCGTTTTCAGGAATATGACTTCACGATCAATCATGTGCCTGGTTCGAGCAATTGCGTCACGGATTTTTTTTCTCTCGATCACAGATAGACGACGAGCTCCCCAAAGTGACTTTTGGAGTCAACGGCTTAGTAACGGAGCAGGACCCACAACACCATTGCGTCTACACTGTCAGGACAAGGTCCTTCGGAAGATGACTGAAGCTCTGACAAGAGACGTGAGAATCCCCACAAATACTAAAGATGAAGAACTGAAAATAATCGCATCTCAATGGAGAAGAATTGGCTTAACCAGTGCGGGCGTATTGACGTGACAACGTGGCGTTGGGTGCCCTTGTGTGGTAGTCATCCCGAGACAACTGAAGAAGAAATTGGAAGCAGACTGCCGTGAAATGGCACACGCCGGACATATGATCTGCTGCAACAAAGAGCATATTGGCCGAAGATGAAAGAGGATGTGACAGCTTACGTGCTTGCATGCCAACAGTGTCAGTTACTGAAAGGCGATAATCGGGGAGCCTAACAGCCCTTACAACCAATCCCAGTCTCTGAAATCGGGGAACTCTGGTCGATGGATCTTATGGGCCTATTTTCACTAAGCGCTCGCGGTAACCAGTACGTTCTGGTCATGACAGAACACTACCCGTTGGATCGAAGCGACTTGTGTTCCGGATCAAAATCATCTACGGTTGGAAACATGGTGATGAAGCACATCGTAGCAAACCACGGTGTACCAAAGGCGATCTTCATGGAGTTCAAATAGCAATCTGGCAATAGAAGGAACAGTGAAAAACGACGTACGCAAAGTTGTACCATTCTTCTAGGTTGCTGTGGTAAAGTATAGTTGAGCATATGAACCCTTAACAAATGTCTGGTTAGATTCGAATGTACAATCGAGCTTTATTTGAAGACGCTAAATTAAGTAAATAACACACGGTCTAATAAGGCGTGATGAATGTCGTATATCATGACCAGTTTCTAAAATAGCAAATAGGCATCTAATTAACCTGATTGAGCAGATAATTGCACGATGGATACTAAAAGAAACTCTATATTTATAGAAGACCATTTTGTTGAATCAACGTTGAATATAACATCGCTTATTACTCGATAAACGTCAAGTTGGCTTTGTTTGTTTCAGCGATAAAAAACTAATCGGAAGATATTAGAGAAATGATATTCGGAATAAGATTGTATGCTTCTATCAGTGCATCAATGACAGGCCCTCGGTAACCACGAAGGGATAATCGATGCCTCCGGATTCATTGAACTGGTTATATTAGATGGCTTCGGAAACATCAGTCAAAGTCAGTGGACTCTAAAACTTCCTACGTTATCTTTTCTTTTTGATCTCGATGGTAGGTTGCAATATTCCAACAAGACAATGTCTCAGTTAATAGTTCGTATATTACGGG
This sequence comes from Paragonimus heterotremus, assembly GCA_013368495.1. Taxonomy (NCBI): domain Eukaryota; kingdom Metazoa; phylum Platyhelminthes; class Trematoda; order Plagiorchiida; family Troglotrematidae; genus Paragonimus; species Paragonimus heterotremus. Next base: position 49,533 of record LUCH01001647.1, read on the forward strand.
ATCAAGATTGAGAGTAAAGATTGGCGGGCATGTAGTCTTGAAGTAAACCTCATATAACTCGACGAAGGTTGATCACATAAAGAAGTACGAAAGTGTTCGACCTAACAACTGAATTATTTACCATTTCGACGCGTGCCTAGATCACTTTGCGTTTCCAAATACCACGGGCATCCCTCGGTAGTGCGTTTCAAATTGTGTTGAAGAGTTGTATCGGAAGCACGTCTTATAATTTGTCAGAGGCTTGTGGTTCACCAACGAGCTTCACAACTTTCTCATCGCTATCTTACCTAGTTTGTACGTTTTCAAATTTTTATTTTGGTATCGGGAACAAAATCTGCTTTATACTATAACGTTCGTTTCTGAGTGATCATTTGGACTATGTGGACGTTGTTACTAGAAGATAAGATGGTCATGCAAATTCTTAGCGAGTTACAGTTCGCTTCCTTTGACCAATTCACAGTCTGACTCTTTCGAATCTTGTGCTGTTGAACTGTGCTTATCAAAGTTAGCATGATACTGTACTGTAAATCATGACATTTCGCAAAAGATTTTCCACGTGATCAAGGAGCACTGGAATTTGGTGTCCTGGTCTGCTTCGGTGTGAGAGCTCTGGAACTCTTGTATATGAACAACAACCTCTTCATCTTGTTCTTCATTGATCTGTCATACGTAATGCTTTGGACATGTACGATCAACTGTTTGATCAACCCTAGACAACGAATTGACGGTTAAAGGGTTTGTTGATTCTTTATGCTGTAAAACACCGACTCAAACTTGGAAGTTTCTTAGAGTTCAAAACTTCCGATTGTAGTTTCTCAGGCGCGTTTATCTAACGCCATGATCATCTTCTGTCTGCTGACTTTTTTTCATTAAATGATCTGAAAAGGCATCCCATTTTTTGCCCTCTCTATATATAGTAAATAAAATAGTTAATGTACTTGATTCTACTTTACTCATCTGTCGAGCATAAATGAATATCCCCAATCCACTGCGGTCATGTAACAAGTGCGTGACTGTAAACTGAAAACCACTAACTTTCGAAAAAGCATCCTTGATATCCAGAAAAAACTAGCTGAACTCCAATTTTACCCTTGTCCAACCGAACTAGTGGTGAATATTCTTGCCCCAAACAGAATTTAAACTTTCGTATTGCCAGTTATATGCGTAATTGACTATCTCTAACAAGAATACAGATCGAGTCTAGCATTGTATTTCAAGAGAGGATCATTGTAAAGTTAGTCTGAATAAAAGATTTGCTGTCATATTTGAATGGTGCATCATCTATATTCATTACTACTTATCAGTAATCAGGTACATTGTCGTCGACCGTCTCTACAGTCACTCACCACGTCGTTTATTAATTGGGCCTTCGGCAAACTGCTAGTTTTCTTATTGATTTCGGATTATCTAGTGCTCTTCGTAGTAAGAGTGGATTTTTTACTAACCCGTTTTTACAACCTACGTCGTCCTTCAAACATTTTATTCTTTTATCTAGTCCACTGTACCCAACAGACCATGAACTCGGTGTATTTCGATACATACGTTAACGTAAATGGGACGCAGTTGTTTGGTGGTTTAGCCAATAGTGTTTCGTAGTTGTTTGAGTCGACCAATTCTGTCAACGGTCAGATGTAGTCCAACAAGTTGCTGTCGACTATTCATTCTTAAATGAAGCCTGCCATAACGCTTTTGCATAAGTGGACAATTCTAGGCACACAGCTTTAATCGATAGGCTGGAACAGGGATTGTTTAATGGTTTGTTTTGCGTCTCTAACTTTTAACGCAGCGTATGTTTTTATTGGGATGTGTTTTATCTGTCCCTTAAAACTGTGTAAACGACTGCAGTTTGCCCGAAACAACTTCACTTACATTATCTCGCCAATCTTTAATAATTTATTCAATATACCTATGTTTAGCTTGCCGGAAAGCTTGGTGCTCGTGCAGCCAGTCATTTGGAAGAAGCTTCACCAGCCGGAGTTGCTGCAATGGCCGCCAGTGGCACAGCGGCTGTACTGCTACCAACTACAGCTCAATTACTTCGACTCAGGCCTCCACCGGCCAGGGCGATCATTCAGGCGGGTGTGCCGGTGGCACTTGGAACCGATTTCAACCCGAATGCATATTGCTTGTCCATGGTGGGTGAACGTATATTAAATCAAACACTAGATGCTAACATGCGAATCACTACGTCTTTTTTGTTCAGCCATTTAAGTTAGACAATTCACTGAGCCTGTCTGTCAGATCACTAGTTGTCGCGGTGATAATTACCATTTGTCCATATGTTGAAGCATTGCGATGCTTTTTTAAATAAACGTCAGCAGTTGACCTTTGCGAGCTCAAAAATAAAAAAACTGTTGAATGCTGATTGTTCTGGGTTCACCTACCAGCCTCGCTTCAGATCTGCTTACACGTTCTCTGTCTGCTTCGTGTTTTCAAGTCAGTTACGCGCTCACGGCTGATATGGCTGTATGAAGTGAATCCATGTTGTAATATATGTAGTCTACCTACCTGATCGAATGATTCTAAGGGGTTAATGCATATGCTATCATCTCTCACTTGTTAGACGTCCTGAATATGTAAAGCGAAAAGATTTGACAGCCATTCATGTAACCATACCAGAGATATGTGTTTCATGATATAAGAAATAGATGTTCTCTGATCAGTCACGTATAGTTAGTACCGTAAAGGTAAAGCAGATGAAATCCATGGTTAATTGTTGTTACAGCTGCTTAAGAACGGAATGTATTTAAACTTGTGTTCAATCTAGGTTCAGATGTTTTGGCTTACTGACTGTGTTGGTAAGAGTGACGTTTGTGATCTGTCCGGATTTTAGGTCCCCTTAAATGATTCATATGATGATTTGCAAAGGTTATTTGTTGTTATCCTTCCGATGTCACTGATTGAAAGTTTCATATTCTATATAGAAACTTCCGATTGCTTCAACCTTAACATATATTTCGAAATGCACTCCTATTTGCCGGTTATATAGCGTTAATAGTGTACATTATTGATTAGACGGAAAACGGCTCCAAGAATGGTGAACTTTGAGTCCATATCTTCGTACTTTCACAAAACCCTATTTCATTTGGTGAGCGGTACAGCTCATTCGGATACGTTTCATCACAGGCCGATTTAGCTCGAGGACCATCGTTCAGTCACCTCACTGAGTAAAAGAGATCACTGGTGAGCCACACTAGACAGTAACCGAGCCAGTTGAGCGATACTCATTTCGCCCACCCAGTTCTCCACGAAACCGATTCAGAGGTGAATCTACTGATGTGCTTACAAAATTACATAAGAACTTGTCAAACTACGGTCTGCTGCTTTATTTCAAAGTTGATTCGAAGGAATTATTCTCTGAAATGTGAAGGCTGTCAGAACCCACTCTGGATTAATTCACCAACCAGATTATTACTTCATTTGTCGCACAAAATATAAGCGATTCAACAGCAATTGATCGCAGCTGTCGCATTCCCATAGACTTTCCAGTCGACCCCTTTCGAAAAGAAGCACTAGACTCGAGTTTTACTCTCATTAGAGCTCGTCAGTAATGCAAATCCTCACCTGCTTCGAACTTACCACTCAAAGCAGTCCTACAGTGTCAACATTTGCCTTGATTAAATATCCATAAACTGTAGAGCGTTGCGAGATACACAAAAAACATCACACGATAACCTAGTAATAAAAGAGAAGGAAAACAAAAATCATTCAATAGGGCGCTCACTAACCCCAGCTTTTCAGCTAGATACAATATAGCCAAATGTTGCCTTATGTATACAAGATTGGTAATGGGTGCCGCATGGTTTGATAGAAGGAGGTTCAAGTGGGCAAGATCTTCTTACCTCATAAATTCCAGATTGTAATTTGGTTTCCGCCACTGCTAACGGTTATGGGGTTATCTTACTCCTAGTAAACACTAACATCCATTTGACCAAACACTGAACCTTCGTGAACTTCAAGGGAGGACATAAACAGATTTGTCGTCAGAATCAAGTGGTAATGTCGGCAGTGTTGCGAATTTAAATTTTTGAATGTACACATTAAAGTTTAAGTGAGGCGTGATTCGTGTGATCCTTGTAGATATATTGTTTACTTCACGGTAACTTCACGATCAAGTTTATAACTATAGCCATTTCAAACTTTAGTTCTCCTGAGTTCTATTCTGTGTTTTACTGTTTCCGTGAGTAAGATTTGTAGCCTCAACTGCCTTATTGATTTGTCAGCGCAAACACAGGAAGAACTTAGTTATGCAGCTCTTTTTGTACAGACTACTTCCGAATCGTAACCGATTTGGTTGTGAGCTTTTGTGCATATATATGTCCCCATTTGCAGAAGTAGACTACTAGATTGTTTTCGGAACAGGAATTCAGCTGTCCACTTGCAAGCATTTTGGTAAACACTATAATGGAACAGATGTGCAGCTGTGTAGAGGAAAGCAGTGATTATTTGTACATAACCGTTGATTGCCTGACATCTAGTGGTTAAGATAATACACACGATGTGGAATTTTGTACTGAGGCAACGATTATCATCAGATTGATATAGTTGCTAGATGAAGTTATTCGGACCATATTCTAGTTCGTGTTTCCGTAATTTTCGTTAGGAGAGTGGTCACTTCTATACAGAAGTCATCCTTTCAAAACATTGCTGATGGCACACAGGATACAACGTCATTGGCTGTGTCATTTAGCATGCCGTACCTATGCATCGGGTTCACAATACAAAAAATAAACCGAGTACGATCTCCGTTTTTTTTAGACATTCTGATATTTCGGAGTTATGGTCGTTGCGCTGCACGAAAAGACTACAGGAAACAACCGTTTACTAACAAACACACCGAATTCAGTTGTTTTCACTTGCAGACATCGAAATGCATGGGTGGTGTAATACTATTCACTGGCAATATCCTGCTATAAATTTGTTGGTATATTCCATTTTAGAAAAACAAAGTCAAAGAAGTATTTGTGTTAACAACACTTCAGGAAAATGTTTTCTTTCAGATGTCAAGCATATATGGTCGTTTTCCGTCAGACAGGATAAAACGATATCTCAATGCAGCCGTTTCACAGATTTATCAAGCTGCTGAAAATGGTATAATGTGACCAGAGAGGCAACCATAAGTGTAGTGGAACAAGCAGGACCATACTGATTTAAACACACTCATATATTTAAAATGGACTCTACTTTGATGGAAAATGGATCGACCTCTGGATAGTTCAGGTGGTAGCGAACACATATGGTTGTTCCGACCACTCTTACTGACTCACAGAATCAAACTTCATTCTCTTGAGAGAGCGTGTTAATAGCGGACTCCACTATCACTGTTCTACTGCGCATCTCAAAGAGACGCATCCAGTAATTTATCAAGTCATTGTCTATAAAGGAGGTATGTCGCTCTATATATTCATAGAAATTTGGTGTTAACGCTCCAGTTAACTGGAGGGCTCATCATAGTGCAGCATTGAAGAATGACTGTTAAGTGTTCATTCGTGAGTACATTATTGCCTTGACTTTATCGGCCCTCATTGTATCTCATTCTGCGTATACGTCTGTTTCAAGTACATGTGTGTACGCAGCACGTAGATAGTGTCGATCTGATAGAAACGGCAAAATTTACGTTCTTCTCAAGATTCTTAAAGGGAATCGTTTTTTTCAAGTTTGGTTTAATTTTACATTTTTAAGTTTGTATACTCAATAGCTGTTTTTTGCCATTCACAAGCCGTTGATCAGTATAATGACGAGCTTCACATATGCGAATGATTAAGATTATTTAGACAATGGTTTGTCTCTTAAATCATCTTATGCCTTTCAATTGTTTTGGTAAGGTGACCACTGTCTATCTCGTTAATCACTCACAATCAGATAAGATGCAGTAGTGAATGTTTGTAACATGTTTTTTAAATAGACCTGTTTACTGTACTACTTGTGGATAGGAAATTGACAGTAGGACAGCATAGCGATGTTCACAAGCAAACTCATGAACTTTTCCTCTATCTGTTCTATGTTCAGCCAATTGTCATGTATCTCGCCTGTACCACACTGGGAATGTCTCCCGACGAGACGTTGGCGGCCTCCACGATCAACGCCGCCTACAGTTTGGCCATGTCTGATCGAGTTGGCGCAATAACGGTCGGACGACAAGCGGATTTAATCGTGCTGAACTGTGACAGGTGACTTTTGAAAATATTTTGTTTTTTTATTCCACTGTTTCAAACTGTGCCATGTGACTGTGACGATTTGGAATTTGGATATGAAGGCCACCAGTCCACTGAAAAAGTACAGAGTGCTTTTTGTACGTTATTTTTTACCTAGTTCATAGACGGTAAGATAAGGCAACCAGGGAAATTGAAAACCTGTGTACGTGAACATTATATAGCATGTGCACATGCTTATGTTCAATGCTAATGTTATGATTAGGATATTCATTTCATTGAACTATAAGGTTCAACTACACATATCTAAGTCAGTAAAGGTTTTTCCAAAGATTCCTACCAACTTATGAAGTTCACAGCACTGTTTCCGAACTGCTCAATTTGCGACAATCATTTAACCATTCTCTTATTTCAACCGATCCAGTCGTACACAGTTGGATGTCTGGTCGCTACCACTCTCAAACATAGTACGTTCATACAGTTGTATTCTTTATGACAACAAAGCAACCGTTTTAGGAGCCAAAATGCTATTAATCAATATACATAGGAATATCACAAACTTGGCAAACATTTTTATGCTCTTGAAGAGCTATTGAACAGTACTTGAAAGGTAATCGTTCCAAGGTTTTTAGTTCTTTTTTGGAAACCTTGCGAAATCAGCTGACAAGTAATGCCTTTTCGAACTCTCTTGAGAACCTGTATGGGACGTTCAAGTTTCAATCGACCACGGTAGCCAGTACAGTAAACCTGTTCCGACTAGGAGTAATGGAACAATGTATGCTTTACTTAATGACGAATGTGGCTGGGCGCTTAAATCTGAGAGTTCGGTCACACCTAATATGAAGCAAATGGGATAGTGGTTAACGAAGTTGCCTCGTTCAAAGATAGACCGGAGTTTAACTTTCGGGCATGATTAGGATATGCACTACTGACGAGCTGTAACAAGAGCAAAACTCGAACTTAGTGACGGTTGAGAATGCGAAAGCAGTAGTCACTTATGAGTTATACTGAAATTATAATCGACAAACTCCTGTCATAGCCTGCAAGTTAAGTGTCTAATAGTCCAAAAGAAATATGTTTATATTCGAAGCCTTGGTATTTTGATTGTTGATAGCCAGATATTAGAGAACAGCCTACATAATTCACTATTTCAAACAAATACGTGCAGTACCGCAGATATTGGCTTGCCATATATGGTGACCTGCTTGGTAATCGGTAATGCTTCGTCGTACACTTGTTCACTCGCTTTAAGCGTGCACTTACTTAGCACCTCTGATCATAACTCATCCGGTCCATCGGCTCATTGCCTATTCACAGGCCAATTTCGAGATGGCTGCTCAGCTGATATAATATAACCAACTGAGCTGGAATTCCCTAGTTGTCACTAGCATGTCTGTGTGCCTGGTGTTTTTAGCCGTTGGCTTGTGCTATTTTCATGTTAACCTTAGACTCAAATCCGAACATCGGAGTTACCATTAAGGGTAGTAAAATCGACACGCGGTTTTGCACCTGCTAAACACCCGGTAATCCGCTTGTCTATTCAATAATGCAAGTGATCACCCATAACAACTGGCATTCTCATCTGGCTTTAACAGGGGGTTAATGGTTATGGGGCTTCGCTTATCAGCTACCTGGTTGTATTTTATGTGAAATGTTTGTTATAACGCAGTGAAACAAATAAAATTTACGTGATTTTTAAGTGAATGTGCTTCACTCCTCTGAGTATTTTCGTACAGTAACTGATATTTTTGGTCGGATACGTTTCACTACCAGATGGGAAAAATTGTGAACATCCTGGGGATACTGGTTTCAACTATGTAGGGCCTCTCTTTGTAATGAAAATATAGAATGTAACAAATTGATTGTACTCATCCTACTGTAAGTAGGTAGTACTCGTGTTGTATGCAGTTTCGTTGTGAGTAGTATACTACTCATTAGTAGTATATTACCCACAGGCGACATTCAGGAACAAAAGAGTAAGCTCCGAACGCCAGGAAGAAAATGGACAGGAATAGACTATCGGAATAGTGTGTACGCGCTATGGCAGAAGTTGCACCAAGTCGAATGACAACGTACTATCACCCGATGTATGTGAATGCATGTCTGACGTGAAAATGAGTGTACGCGTTTGTGGTTTGATTTTTGACATGATCTATACGGGAGTTTGCTCAATAAACGAATTCTCAGGCCAAGCGTCTTTTGTGGTCACAACACTCGCACTCCTAATGATGCGGAAAATTTTTCATTTCATCTTTCGGCAATGAACATTGTTGTAGAGTTTTTGTCAAAACGCCCATCCCAGTTGCTTTCACGTGCCCAACAGATTGTCAGTCGTTTGCCTCTACGCCTGTTCCGACTAATCGATGCCGATGTTGGCTTTCTGTAACATTTATATGTATATACTTTGAACTCAGCCTGTCAAGATTTTGATTTATGAAGTCATTTGACCATTGTTTGCTAGCTTAGTGTTTTTAACTAGAAAGTCAGCATCCAGTTTAGACCATACTTCCACCTTTTTCCATGTAACGGAAATAGAACTGGTCTAGTTTGACTGATTGTGTCTGTCTGAAACCACGACAACCGTTTATTCACCTCTAGTTATCGATTTATCAGAATAGGCCCAACATCCCACTGCAAACGCCTACTCCCAGAACATCTGCTTGTCACTTGTTTCTTTCTATCACTAACACAACTCAAACGTTGTATATCGTGTCTTCGGATTGGCAAATTTTTTTAAAAAATAATTTCAACGTGATAACTAATAATTTCATTTGCTTTGATATTCTGATTTCCATTTGTGGACTAATCTGTGATGTAATGATTACTTCTCAGTTTGCGCCACGGGGCAATTTTTTAAAAACCTGAACCAGTCTGATTTAGCCAAGCAAGATTTGTAATCATCCGGTATGAAAAGTGGTCAAAAACTAACACAGCCAGAACACTTGAGTACGGACGTACGAAATAGAACAACTTAAAACAGACCGACTACATTTTAGAATTATGCGATAGAAGTTCAAAATATCGTACACGACTGCAACTGCAAGCAAAGAAACTGATCCATGACACCGTATGATTGAACTGGTTTGGAAGAACCTGTAGTTGCTCAGAGTTTATAGTACAGTTTACTCACAGGTTGCAGTATTGATTTCCAATCGTGTGTTGTACTGATGAGATCCAACAGGGTTCAAATGGTCTTCCGCCATCTAAATATGGTCATTAAAGCCAATAATCTTCAAACTGCTGCTTTTATTTAGCCAAACAGCAGAATCACATTCAGATTTGCTTGATGAGCACTTTTTAACGGTCTATTTGAAGCACTGTGACGGGTGCTTACTAAGAAAAACTCGTATTTCTTGTGCAGAAGACTGCTCACGTCTGTTGGTTCTGTTCTGCTTGTTGTGACAGAATTGTCCTGTGTAGTGTTGTCAGGCGTTTATGGATACTTACACTGAATAAAACTAGGATGGTGTCGATTGTAATAAATGCCAGATGACTATCGTCCAGCCATGTTTGGTTGCATGGATAGGGGTTTAATTTTCGTACCCCTGACCTTGCATCCATCTACATTCAAATCGAGCAAACCGACCGGTTTCCCACTCATCTGGCCACGGAACGAAGGGTCATGTTCTGTTTCGTGTTTTCACATAACTGGATCAGTTTCTACAAAGTGATTTATTCGACGAAAGTCATGAACAAAGCAATTCAATTAAGGCCATCAACTCGATTACTCCATTCAGTCAAGTCACTGTGTCTGTGTGAGATACCACACACCAGCTGAAAAGCGGTCATTCCTTCACTTCTATCCTGTTGAATAAGCTAAACCACTTTCGATGAAATGGTGTATTCTCTAGATGGCAGGTATTTATCAGACACTTTTTATTAGATGCCGCCGACAGTTATGTTTTCAGTGTAACGGAATTCCTCAATGCAAGATTACTGATTCTTCTTTTTTGTGGAGCTCAGTAGTTTCTATTCGTTAGCTTTCCTGTCTTTCTTTTCTCCGCTATGAAGCTATATTCATTTGTCATTATGCCACATCGTAGACCATTGCTAAGATTGGCTGCAGTCCGAGCCGTGGTACCCCCGGGTACGGGTCAAGGTTGAAAAGAATAATGGTAATAAACATCTGGGCAAATGGTGAACACGGTATTTTGTAACTCTCGGCCGACCAGGATCGGACTTGTGCACACGAGTAGTTTTTACTTGCTCTGGACTTACTTCAGGTTCACGAACCTTTGCTACCTTGCCGTTCACCTGCTGAAATCGTATATAGAGATTATTTATGGCCGTTCATCTCACAGCCTCGATCACTTACGTGACATTTTTGAGCCACCAGTGATTCACTCACTGGACATGGTTTACGTGTTTTTAAATATGCTCTTTTGCAAGCCATCAGATTCACTGCAGTTCAATGGGGCTTGATGAACTAGCTAGTGAACATAACATGACTTACAGATCAATTAAAATGTTGAAGGTCGACTGATACATCCTGGTTGCGTTAAGGAACGTTGGGCGGACGGTTACGCGTGTGGAAAGTCTTCACTAAATGGTTCAGAGATTGCACGGGTGATTTTACTAAACACTATTCGTAATCAGTACAATTATGTGTTCCTGTTGATTTTTATAGCAACTCTTTAAGCTCAAAAATGCGGGTAAGTTCTTATCAGGGTACTTTTAAAATAGCTAGATGTTCCGAAGCGAAGATATATTGGTTCACCGTCACGAATGCGCTCAAGTCTTGTTGTGGCTTGGTATACGGTCTACAAGCGCGTAAAACAGACAACGGAATAACGGTTAGTGGAGCCGTAGATAACGGAACGACGTTCAACGGTTCTGAACGACGGACTACGAAATATGCAAAATTAATACGAATCTTCCCGACCAACCCAACCACTTGAGGCTAACGAACGAACACAGAGAAAAGACTGGCCTCCGGACAGAGCTACTTTATGTCACTCAATCCGAAGACAATACGGTCTTAAACCAGACCACATTTAAAATGGGTTTGTGACTAATCAGAAAGCAGGGACAGAAGTGGACCAGACAAAGATCCAGACAGCGCAATGATGTCCCAATTAAAGGACGTGCGTGTGGGCGGGGCGCCAGAATTTGGCACAAGGTTTGAGAACGCATGTGATGGTTGAAGTGGCATGTGACCTTGCCGACTATGAAGGCCACTACAATCAGTAATGAGTTAGGCCAATGCGAAGTCAAATGAAACGGTATTTTTGGGGAATTGGGTTCTTCCCCGACATTTCTCGAAGTGTATACAGCTTGTCTTCATGCTCACTACCGCTTGATCAGGATCTCATAAAACATCCTTGAAGTCATCTTAAACAGGTGATGGTATCCTGCAAAAACAAAAGGACTTCGAGTTCATGTTTGCCACTTATACAGGTACGATAACCGGTAGCATAAGAATATACCGTGGATTTCAACAACACGTAAAATGATGTATGAAAAGAGGTGATCTTCATAAAAGAAGAACCAACTCTGTATCCTACTAAGGATACTAAATCACTGTCCTTAGAGTTAGTCTTATACTAATCGGGATGTTCCGGATATTGTGTGCAATCGAAACAAATCACATGGTTAGCATACGTCCGTGTGAAAACTGAAAATTCGAAGTATCCTAAACATAACCGAAAGCATCACAATCATCAATACCTTTAGACAAGCGCACACAGGTTAAAAAGAATGGAATTGCTAAGGAAAGCCATGTATTTCGTTCATCCAGTTCATACCGGCTAAGCGGTGATAGTTACCAATGTCTAACGTTTTGTCCCAGACTATATTTTCTATGTAAAAAGACGTTACTAAACTTTAAAATTGTCATTCATTACTCTGGACGTAGTTATTGGTTTGCTGGTAATCGTAGTTTGTCATGCACACGGTTACGGTTTGAGATGCACACACCTTTTTCATTTTATTAGAAGAACAAACTTTTCACAAGAAAACAACACTGTTTGCATTCGCGATTGTTAATGGACGACAGACAGTTTGCTTTTTATTGGCCCTTATTTGATATTACGTTCTACAGCACTACTGTGAACAATTTGGTTATTCAAGTCTGATGTCAGTTTAAACAACTCCTTTCAACTACCGTCTCTTACGAGCAGACGGGAGGTAGCAGCTGATCGGTGATCGGATTGGCTGGCAGTCCGGTTTCCACACCTTCTCCGTAACCATTATTTTAGCTGCACGTTCTCCATTACGGAAACCGTTCCAATGTGTTCTCACTAATTTCTCTCATTTTTATATGCATGTCCACATCTCGTGGATGGTTTGTAGCACATACCTTCATTTCTGACGAAGTCCATTATGTCAGATATATGGGATTCCTTGTGTCTACTCATATCACAACATCGTATGACTTGTGTCCTCGATATTTTGTTTCCATACCTTATCTCACGACTTAAGTTTCGCAACTTTCCACGCTCAGCGATCGTTGTACACGTTTGTTGTAATCTACATCATTTCATGGTATGGTGAACATTCGTAACAGCCCACTGCCGTGTACCAACCGTAATGACTAAATCGAAATCATTAGATCACCTCATGTCTGGTCACTTGATCCTAGATCTAAACTGTCTTACCGCCGAATACAACGAACTACCAACGTCCAAGGCCAAGTAGACTGAAATCTACGGGCATCACGAGCTAACGCGTGGTCTAGCAGTCCCATACAAAGTCTACGTATAAACTTTGCTGAGCGATTCTCGTCATTAGTCATCCGGCTGACAGTGAAACGTCTTCTGGTAACGCTATGGCAATCAACGTCACACACACGGTTGGGGTCATCCGTTTCGGATTAACCTGTCACAATGATCGAATACAGAGGAAACCTACACATAACACTCATCCTAGTTGGCTTGCTCTGCACCATTTGCGGTTCCGTTTAAACAACACGTATTCAATTTTAACCCGAAAGAATATGACCAGGAGGAGTCTGAGTGAGGGCTTTTGCAGTCCAGTCTGCCATTGCTGGTTGGGCAGTTGGCAGGCTGGTGTGAAAGTGAAACCTTTATCTCACGGAAACAAACTCCAGAGAGACTAAAATGGTAAGATTTAAGCTGGGAAGAGGAATATTGAAAATATTAGACGAGAAGTAATTCAATTTTGGAATACATGTTATTGTACTGCAGTTCGTATGAGAAGGGAAAAAGTTTAAATTTGGGCCGAGAACACAAAACATTCTTCATACAACGCACTAACATATCTGGGGAAAATAGGAGAGATAGAAGGTCACCTCTACCCAGGTTTCCGGAAAGAACAGTGAATGATTCAACAAACGGCGACGGTTGTTGGTTGATATGACCTAAGAAATAAACATAACGGAACTAACTTACTCGGATTAAATGTACTGGCCGTCTTTTCGCTGAGGGTGTACTCTGAGTATGTTGATGACCTAGTAGTCCCAGACGGCCAGCGCATTCACAGCCGCATTTATCATAATGCCATATAGTTGTGCCATCACTACTTGACTTTCATAATATCCTGGCATACAGTAAGCTTGAACTCACGGTCGCGTAACCGTCGTTCACTGATTCTCCGGACGCCTTCTAGAATCGTATCCTTCCAAAAAGTCCGATTCAAGACTATATCCTCCTCAAGACTTGAAATCAATAGTGCAGTACGAAAAACTTACTTGGATAACATCCCGGCATCAAAGACTCTGGCCACCAGGATTTCGCTTATATGTTTTTAGCTATCCTTACAGTGGCTGTTTAGGTATCTATTCGCTGTCCACCTCTCCGATGTGGCCTAAGCAACAAAGCTGATTGAGCCTCCGCTCAGCTTCAAGCCGGTCATCGTTCGCTCGTCGAAGCACCTCAGTGTTCGAAATCATGTGTGGCCACTGAAGGTCCAAGACACACCTTAGACAATGCAGATGACAACGATTCCGCTATCGCACATTCCTTTGATACGATGTCAAATTTCCACTGATATACAACAGCGCAGACAGCATCAGTGAGCGGTGAACAAAGAGCTTCATTTTCGTCTTTACGTTGCATTTCTTCTAGACACGTCTTTTGAGACGCCGAAAGCAATGTTAGTCTTCGTCACACGATCCGCCTATAGACCTGTTGACGGACTGCTACCGAGTTGATGAATGTCTGTGCGATAGATTGATGCTACGGTTGGCGGCATCTGTTTCGGATTAGCCTGTCACAGTAGCCAAAGCGCAAAACTCCCGCTCGTAACACTCATCACAGACGAATTGTGCTGCGCCACTTGTGGTTCCACTCACACCTCATGTATCCAATCTAAACCTTGTAGAATGAGATTGGGGGGCGCGTGAGTGAAGCTCTGGTGTTCAGCCGGCCAATTCTAGTTAGCCAATTGGTCGACTAGCACGAAAGTGAAACCTTTGTATCTCGGGAAGCAAACAGGTAGACCTTAATGGTAAGATCCAAATTGGGAAGAAAACTATTGAAAGTATTATGCAAAAACCAGTTCAGTATAGGAGTACATGTTAACGCACCCTAGAGAGGATGAGGAGGAAAAATGATTCAAAGTTGGGCTGAAAAACACACAAAACATTCACCACATAGTAAAGTAATAAAGGTGAAAACGGGAAAGGTAGGAGGCCACAGACACAAATTTGTGAAAAGGGAAACGGGTGAATTGTCCAACGACGGTGGTCGTTGATCGAAAAGAACGGAGAAGTGTATATGACTGGCATAACTTACCTAAATCCGATGCACTCGTCTATTTGCTGACGGTGTTGTATGAGTATGTTGGTGACCTACTAGTCCCAAACAGCCAGTGCACTCGCAGCCGCACATTCCGCAACGCCGTATAGTCGTGTCACCACGACCTATGGCACTTATGTTTCCTTTGCATACTATTCAATTCTTGGCTTCGTAGTTGTTACCCATTGAATTTCCGGACGTCCGTCTGGGTCTTAACACTGCAGACCGTCCGGTTCAACACTAACTCTTCCCAACACATAAAACCAATGTTACAACACAAAAGACTTATTTGGATAACATCCTAGTATCTCAGTTTTTCGTGACATGGATTTTGTTTACCTACTTTAACTTGTCCATATAGTGGCTGCTTTGGAATCCGGTCATCGCCCACTTTACGGACGTGGCCTAGCCAACGATTTTGATTAGGCATCAGTATGGCTCTAATCCTGTCGATATCTGCTCTTTGGAGTACGTCATTGTCTAGAACCATATCCGACCATCGAATACCCAAGGTGCACCTTAGACATTTCAAAATGAAAATGGCTCAGATGGCAACGTCCAAGTTTCACTGCTGTACAGCAGTATAGTCATCGCCATTGAGCGATAGACAAGTAGCTTAGTGGCCGTCTTCATGCCGTGTATCTTCCAGACACGTCATTCAAGACATTCAAAAGCAGCACTTAACTTTGTCACACGAGCTTGTAACTTACGGTCCGCGGACAAATCTGTCAACTGATTGTTACTCAAGTATCAGAAGTCTGTGCAAGTTTCCACACTATCTCCATTGATGCCAGTGTCTCATTGGCGCTACACATGCGCATCTGCTTATTGAGCCTCATGCACGCTGACCTACATCCATTCAAGTACATAAGAAATCAATTTTCCGAACAGCTGTTTCTAGTGATCCTCATGACGTTTCTACAACTACAAAGAGGATATGAAAATTGTGTATGAACATCAGAACAAGTCAAATAAATCATTAAAGATCACAAATCTGTCCACACGGGCAAATGACTAAGTTCTCTATGCATGAAGCAACACAGCTTCCAGCGTCGCCTTTCGAAATCCAAACGCTACATCAACGCGCCAGAACAACGGGCATGAGCCATAAAGTAATCCCACAACACCACACGGAATGAGCGCAATTCTGCCCCCTAAACATTTCCGACACACACATCGCATACGCCTGGATTATTGTCATCAATATTTCGCTAATCCAGACATTGTCATAAAGTACGTGATTTCCCACACAGTTGTGTAATTTTTATCCTTCCTACGAGAATGTCTAGTTCAACCAACTGTATCGATTCTCCAGCATATACTTTTCTTTTGTAATAATTTGCCATTGTTAAGTCCTAGTCACTTATATGTGTCTCCAAAAACTCCTAATTTACATATTTGATTCATTCAACGTGTTGATGTGCAACAATCCGCATGTTACTGTCAATTCTACTCGCGCTGTAGAACATTTGAAACAACTGGTTCCTTTCACAAACTCGAACTTAGCTGTAAGAAAATCGACACTGGTAGAGGCTAGCATTTCGCATTGTCTCCTCAGTATCAAATAACGACAAATAGGAATATATATCACTAGTGGAGTGGGATGTGAGGAAATAAAGTAGCAACTGGGCTGGAGAATACATCTCCAGACTATTAGGTTCACCGGAGTCTAAGACTTATACATAATTGTTTTTGTATACATAACGCTGGGTTGAGACAGCTAATCACGACCACCTCAGCGAAACGTAAGAAACACGGACTAGCATAGCGTGTTATAATCCTGAATGTCCTGATTCCAGATTAATCCGATGTCTGGTGGCCACCATCTGTCTGGTGATAGATGAAGCTGGAGGTTTGTGTGATCACAGGGGGAAGGAAGTAGACTACGCAGTCACATGTTGAACCAGTTTTGAAAGATGTTCCTTCAAGCACCCATTTATTCTGCTTCCGTAAATCTCACCACAGTTACACGCAAGTTGGTAACTGCCGTATGAGTTGGTGCCAACAGGTTGGTTTCTCTTTATCAAAGGTATTGGTAGACTGTGAGTTCGGTCGACGAATACGATTTCAGTTACACTGTAGGCTGGCCTAATTGATACGACGAGACGTTTGTGGTTTGCAGCGAAGAAGTTTCCCCTTTGAATGGTAGTTGAATGTAGGCTGTTCTTCCTTCCAGCCGTGAAAACTTTGTCTACTGCTACACGTTGTAGTCTGTGCCTATTGATAAATCCTAACAGACACATATTATCCTGCAACGTGGTTGTTAACAATCGGAGTTCGTCGGCTAAACATTCAATTAAACAAGTACGTCTACTGTGCGTATGTAATGTTCCAACTAATGCTCGCCTGTTCCCTATTGGTGCAAAGTCCTGATTGGTTTTCGACCTGCAGACCTCTTTACTGTTTCTCCTTTATAGAATCGTTAGGCGTGAGTCTTCTGATAGCTGTTGTACACATTTTAACAGTTTTTTAGCAGACCGGTTTGCTTGTTTGATATGCGACTTTCTCATTCTGTAAACATCTTGTAGTCGGTGAAGATAAACTGCAATTCAGTACTAGACAGCCATACATTCCGTGTTCATTGGTGAGTAAGTTTGACAACCATCTCGATGATGATCCCATTTCCAGTGAGTCTGCCTAACCAGTCAGCTTCAACTTAGTCTCACGGGATACCTATATGAATTGAAATGTTGAAAATCCAAGTGAGTAAAATGCCAAAACGAACCTAATGTGTGAGATGCACGTTTGATAGAGTAAAGTTCAAAAGTGATTTGATGTTTTACGCAACAAATGAATGAACAGTCACGTCGGTGGCTGAGCAGTGCTACCTAACGAGGTGGTGTTGGCTACAGATAAATAACCACAGTCTAACACTAATTATTTGTAACAAAAGAAGGGTACACAGTTGAGTATTAAGGGGTATAATAGAAAATAGGCATAAACAGGAAAGTGATTAAAAACAGATAAGCCGAGAGACTCACATACAATACAAAATAATGTCCCGGTTGATAAAAATGAATAACAGTACCCAGGTGCACGTTGTGTGTCGGCAGTGTTACAGGGACAGTATCACGTAGATACGATGTGGAGCTGTGTAGTTGTGGTGTAACTCACGCCCCCGTGTCCGTTGCCTTTGTGCGTTGCTGAGGTGGTCACCGTCCGAGATTTGGCGTCAGAAATTGTGCTGTGTATCTGCAACTTTAGTCGTCCTCTTATGTGGGCGTCACATGCTTGTAAGTTAACGCGCTTGCAGTAGGTTCGGTCGATGCGTGCGTGTGTGCGTACATTTGGCTTCGGCGTTCGCAGTGTTATGGGGACAGCTCATTGTCTGTCGGGTGAATGAAGCTGCAGAACGCCTAGCGGAACCTGTGCGTGCAGAGAGAGGGGAGAGAGATTGCCGAATCACGCGCTGGCCCGTAGAGCGCGTGGTGTCCGTGACCTTGAGAATAGGCCAAGGATATGTGTGAGCGAGACATATGTGGGGCGAATGGATGGCTAGGGGTGAGCCATCTGGTTTGGCGCACGGTACTGAACCGTTAGTCTTAGCAACAATCCATTATCATTAAATGCCTTTTGGTGTCCGGTGCAACTGTTTGGACTGTAACTAGTTGTCAGGGTTCTCTCAGAAATTCTGTCTGAATCTTCCTTTCTTCCAGTCATTCGGAGTCATGCCTCTCGCATATGTCGCACATTGCCTAGTGACCTTTAATGTTATCAGTGGTGCTTACCTATGCTGTAGTTTCTTTCCTCTCATTCGAAACTACGCAATGAAGACTTGGGAGCGACAAAGTAGTGACCAAGACCAGTTTTCTGTTTCATCATCGGGCTAAGTACAACGCAGTAAACAAGTAGACAGTAGTCAGGGTAAGTAAGACGATAAGTCGCGATTGCAAACTGCTTGCTTGATAACAGTCACACAGTCAGTGTTTCAAATTGTGAGTCTAATTGAATGTGGAACAGAGGTTAAATGTCCGACACATTGGAAGCTGGTCTAGATTTTCTATAGCTTATGTTCACTTAAACTGGTTACCTAATGCGTTTTGTTCAGAAGACAATGCAAGCGGTCGAGTTACAACCTAAGTCACCCTCTGTGATTGAGAAAGGTACATTTATCAGCTTCCACTGACAGAAGATATCACAGTGACGCCCATAAAGTCAGTTGAGGCAATATGTTTTGCAGTCCATTTGTGCATAATCCTGTTTGCAGCACATACTGTCCTGTTACAATTCAGAGACAAACTTCCATGTTCTACAACCAGCTATCATATGTGTTTGTTTGTGGTGTGACTGAAACGATTCAAAGAGAGGCTAGTAATCAGTTGGCCGATTCTAACCAATATGTCAGTAAGAGAGATGTCTACCAGATCACCTTTCGGTGCCCAAAAATCGATCCAGTTAGGTGAGATGTGGAATGTCGACGGTTGCCGAGACCACTAGCATCGGAATGCGCAGCCTTGGTCTCTGTGCTCACCAGAAGTTCAGGCATACAAGTAAACTCCACAGGCTCACAATTTGGTAAGGTGATTGCCTTACTGTTAACAAGCACGCGGTCTGTATTATCTATTGACAACTTTTCGTAATCCCCCTGGTTACTGTTCTTCTCAGTTCTTCAGATCTAATCGTCCGATCCAGCTTAGGTCAACCGCATTTACTCTATCAACCTCGGTTGCAAGACTTTTCGGATGGTCGTTCACTATCACTTGAGAATCATCTCCTCTCCTCGAACAACCTACTCACGGTCTTCTAAAACTACCACAAGTTCTTCTAGTAGATTCTTTGTATCTTCCAGCATTAATTTGTATCTCATCAATCAGATTTTTAAGTATATGATGCTGTAATTCCGTCCTTCTGTACATCGGTATCCCCTCTTAGTCCATGAGGACAATCGTTTTAAACGGGGAATTATCCGTCGCAAAAGTGCTTGTGTGCGTATGATTTAGGGTACAACATTTTGATTTCTGGGTTAATTTAGCAGCTTACATTCATCGTTTTGCTAGCTGATCAACACCTCTTGTAGAGTTTTGTGGCCTGTGTGTACCACTGTGTTTCCGCCGTATGTGTTGCAACGTTTCTGACCAACAGCACTCTAAACATTTTCTTTCCAATTTGTACATAGTTTCGTTCGATAATCGACGGATTCCTGCTTCTGTAGTCTATTGGCTTCTTTTGTTGCAGTGTTACTGCCTCAGACCCGGATCGACGGTTATCACACTACGCTGCCAGAGCACACTCTGGACTGTGACATGCCAGCACCGGGGCCAAAAAAAATCAACATTTCGATTTTGCCACAGTTTAGCTGCTCAGCGTCACTCCACGTGCATATGACATCTTTAAGTAATTTGTCGATTTGTACGTATCCCATCCAAATTTAGGGGGATAGACTCAGGACATCGATCATACCATGTAGACACGATGATGATTCTGCATCCTCGGTAGACAGGCGTGTCCTCATTTGTCTTCATTCTGTCTGGATCAGTCTTCAACATTTCAGATGTGAATAGATGGTTATGAACCGACACCTCTGTTGCTTGAGCAATCAGTTTATCGTGTGGCGGCGCCAGTCCATGTGACACGCACAGCTTTGCGAACGCTTTAAGATTTTTATCATGCTCCGTCGTCCTCTTTCCCTAAACGAACACACTGCCTGAATCACGCATCCATCTTTCGAGTTTGTCGCGAGTTCGGATTAGAAGTTTTTGATAAAATTTGCTAGATACTTTTAATCCGCCGGAAACGCCCAAGGAAAGTTGTTGTAGGTAGTTAGATAGGTAGACTTTTTTCTGTCGCCAACTTCCAGTGTGTGAAAGATAAGACAACTGTTTAGAAAAAAGGAGGTTGATTTAAATCGGGTAAAACACTGTCTAAAATCGTTAATTCGTATTGTTCGGTGCAAAAATGCCCACCTTACACATACTTGGGTACTGTTCAACGTTACTTTTACCTGATTAACACAATCAATAGCCTCTTCTATTCGCTGTCCTCTGTTCAACCCAAGTGGACGACTCGGCTCATGTTTAAATTACTTTCAGATAGCTAGAAGAAATCTCCTAGTAGATAACGTAAATGGTGATACATTCTAGGCTACGGAGAGACTAACGGTACTGGGCATAGTAACAACAATTGAACCAAACCCAAAGTTGTATTTATCTAACACCTGGGACTTAATCCATTGATAAAAATTGTCAAGACGGTTTGTTACGAAATCCATTTGCCGATTAGCATCCTAACTCAGGATTGGTGTCCAATCTCTGTCTACAGCTGAAGAAAATAATCATTAGATTCGCCCTTCAAATTGCTGATTGGCAAACACGTTTTACCCAACACCTTTGTTTTACCTCATTCCACACTGACTGTTCAGTTTCAGATAACTTCGCGATGAATATTTAAACAAAACTTACTGATATAACGTTGACAGCTGTGCCAAAGTCTGATTTTCCTTGTCATCGTCCATCTTCAATGACATGTTTGGCGTACTGGCCTCTTGACTCAAGAGAAATCCGAACATCATTCGGCGTTTGTTGAAACATCAACCACTTATCCATGCTTAGTTCCATGTGACTGTAGGTATCGTGGTCCAACAGCCAATGTATGTTGTTTTCCGAAAAGCCATTGGGTTCATATTCGCAAGAAAAGTGAAGAACCATACATTGAAGTCCGAGAAAATGTGAAAACGGATTAAGCGACTGTAGGTCACCGATCGCTTTGTCCTGACCAGATTGGGAGACAATACATGGGGTTTGTAATTTTTGACTACACATTAAATCACAGCGCTTACCTTTATAATTGCATGACATCCGAATACGAGAGATTTACTACTTCATCTTGTCTTTGAGCCAAAACCCAAAAATAGGTACACTGTTTCTCAAGGAATTTTATGCCGTTTTTGATTACTGCGGTTAACGATTAACTGTGCGCGGTTCTTATTTTTTTAAATAAGCATTGATGCCTACTCAGTAGGCCGCAGTTTTTGTCGGGTATATGCTCTCATTTTT
The DNA here is from genome assembly GCA_013368495.1 of Paragonimus heterotremus. Taxonomy (NCBI): domain Eukaryota; kingdom Metazoa; phylum Platyhelminthes; class Trematoda; order Plagiorchiida; family Troglotrematidae; genus Paragonimus; species Paragonimus heterotremus. The sequence continues at coordinate 71,373 of LUCH01001647.1, forward strand.
TCATCCAATCCTAGCTTACTTAACAGTTGTTGTTGTTGTTGTTGTCTTCTTGAGCGTCAGAATGCTTCTTTTTATAACTTGCTCACCCAAGTCATCGTTGCCGCGAGATCAGTCAAATCATGGGAAGGTTAATTGGATTAAACTCTTCTGCCAGGAAACCAGTTGTCAAAGCCAAAAAGCTCAATAATATTTTCAACAGGATATGGAATAATCCCTCTTCACCCCCACCTCCCGTATAGTTCTGTTTTTCTATTGATCCATGTACTCTGACTGAGAAAATCTTATCAAGTTCTAATCGTGCAGAGCAAACGGACCTGTTGGTTTGTCTTTGAACATTCCTATGGAAAATGCTGAATTTTTAGGCCAAGTTTTAACACAGTTATCCATTCAATGTTTCGTGCAACACAAAATTGTTGACTGTTACAGGACGGCACGCAGCACACCAGTTCCTCAAAAGGAACAACTGTATTCCGCTGAATATCATGAAAGTTGACGGTAACGAAAATGTCAGAAGAAAAACAACAGTTTTCGTTTGAATAAACATTCAAGTGAACAGCATGCTTTCTAGTCATTTTGACTATCGTTACTCACTTTGAATCCTTGATTCTCTTGCTTTTATGGCTTATCCCAATGCACACTTGCTTGATGAGAAATCTACAGTCATCCACACGTGTTTATTAGACTATATTGTTACGTTTCGAACCGTTCATAGATAGATGTTAGTACAGGTTCTTGAAGAATCTGGCATTCGAACCCCGAGTGTCATAGCTTTGTGCTTGATACGATACCTATTGTAACCCTGTGCCCACCTTTCCACCAGGCTCTTGACTATTCATAGTATTTTCTGGTTTAAACGGCCCTGAAACTTCACTCTTTCAGGGTACACGAAACATTACTGACCTGAATGTTGTTAATTACTTCACACGTGTTGCTGTCCATTTTGTCTTTCCGTCGAGTATTCAACTGAAGGTTTGCAATGTTGTTTCCACCAAAAATACCGACTCAACCTTCTACACCAAAACTTATGCGAAAATCTCCTTTTTACCTGTATACATTTGTGACATTCGTTTTTGCAGTGCATTCATAGTCAGTAGAATTTCAGTAGTTCTCATGAGATTCCTGTAGAATATTCGTGCTTTCACAGTGCTGATTTTGTTGCAGGCTGCTGCAGTTATTTGGTGGTATAATCTTGATTTGTTTTGTTTGACCAGTCGAAAGTTACTGACTCGCTGAATCTTGTTCAAGTTCTATTGGTAATCAGTGCGGCATTATGATACACACAATTTACAACTTAATGTTTCTTTCGATCCACATCTCGATCCATGCTGCTGAACTGCAACCATTGACTAATAATCTACTGTGTTGTGCAATCGACTGTAGTCCATCAGTATGTTAGCGACACCAAACATGTTCACCGGTTCCCTCATGAATTGCCACGCACTACTCATTACTGGTTTTTTCACATATCAGCGACATTTTTCTATTGATTGCCAAGAGTGACCTTATTTTCGAATGTTTCACTGATAGTATTATCATATTCTGTGGTTGTCGCACACTTCCTGTTTGACCACTTTACAGTCCTCTTTTTCGGTCGATCAACTCGCACTCTGTTAACCCTAGTGAACTTCATTCCCTATCAGTATTACGACTGAATTGTATTCAGAGTTCAGTTCATCTCACGTATTGATCCTGTTTCGATCTGCACTGGTTGCGACGTTCAGTTTTGATTTGGCACCACACAATATTTCGTCCACTGGTTCTGTTTAGTTAAACTGTTCACTAGGTGTCATCGTCAGGCTATAATACATTCATCTAGTTCTCTTTTGTCCTGTTTGGTACATTTTCAAATCAAGTTACGATATCTCGAACAGTTCACGCTGAAATCCGCCAACGCCACTGTTGAGCATAGAAATTGCTAATAAGTGTGCTCAGCAGTGGCGTTAGTGGATTCTAGCGTGAACCGTCCGAGAAATCTTGCCGTGGTAGTCGATCCCCTGGATGATTTGGTAGATTCCGTATGAGACAGTGGGACGAGCGGGTAACAAGTTTTGATAATTAGACTGGCTGATGCACTAGTGTCATCTGAACTATTAAGAGTTGACCACTCCTGCTATCGACGCTGTTCCATTGCTGGTGCCGAACAATGAGACAAGGTTCTGTTCACTAGGCTTACTGATTTATCCCCAGATTATACAGAATCACAGCAAACTAGTGGAACAGTGGCTTTATTTGAAATCCTTGCTCGCTGGAAAATTTTAAGCTCTCCCAATATTACCAACTTTGTTATGTCTTTGATAGAAAATATCTCGTATGATAATTTGCTTTCTTCAAGCTGCTACAGTTTGGCTTAGTGATTGCTCTCAGCAACGCTGGACCTTATTTCAACAACATTTTCAAACATATCTGCCATGAAACCAAGATCTCTTTCCGAGATTCTTTGGATGCTTTTACTTATTACTCGATATTTAAGTGGCCTTGTTGACTTCCATATTTGCATGATACGCATTGTAATCGGCGTCTCACATGGCAGAATGTACTACAGGGACCAGACCGTGAATTGATAGAAGACAATAAGAAGGTGCCATTAACAAATTGAAGTAAAGCAGGAAGACTTAAGCTTCACATTATTCAGAAGCTTTATCCGTTAAGCTGCATCCTCATCGTGAATGATAACCACGTGTCAACCTTGGCTTCAATGCAATGAAGTCGACCAGTCAATATATGGGAAGGATTACCTAGGTACATGTTGACATTAATAGACCAATTTGATGTGACAGAAACAGGTGTCAATACGAGGAATGCTAAACATTTTAAACGCGCTGGCTGTACACAAGTTGTTTTGGATGTAGACTGAGTTGACCTCGCTCAGATTTACTTCACTTTTGCAGACGGGCAATAGCTAGGTAACCAGTCACTCAGAATGTATAAAGATCTTTGATCTCGTTATGGGCGTCTCAGCAAGCAATCAGCATGCGACCTTCGATATTTATCTATCACTCACAATGTCAGAATCTCTTACTCGTCCATGTGTGTATGGTTCTTTCTTTCATCTGACCCAACACAGTTCCATAGAACTCGATTAGCTGACCGATAAACGTCAAAGCAATTTACGGTTGCTTAGAATGTAGATAGAAGACTGGTGACTCATGATTTCACTACAGGAAGTTGAATAGATTACATGAGCATTTCCACAACATTCAATAATGATGGTTCAGTTCGTGTGCGAAATATTGTCTGACGGATTGGTGCTCTTTGTTTACACCGTCACTTGTTGTGACTAAAACCATCTACTGTAAAGAAGTCCTGTTCAATTACAGAAAATCGAAAGATATAATGAATTATTCGAGATAACTTTTAGAGGCGGTAAGAAGATGGTGAAAGTCAGAAGGGCTGATATTCATCATACGCCTCTGCAAAATGGTAGCAAATCTGAAGGAGCGCAATTTGACTTATATGTAATCTATTTTACTCCTATCCCTCAGGATTGAGTGCTGTGAATCAACATCTTGTTGGTTTTTTTTATGTTGGTTCATTGGGATAGTGTTTTTCAGTGACGATGGTTTTGCAACGCGTGTTATATCTAGCATATCTCAGTTAAGCAACGTATAATTCACCGAGTCTGTTTAAGATATTCGGACACCTTTGAAATGGCTATCATTTTGTCGGTTAACAGAATGTTCGAAAAGTCATTCTTCTTGCAAACGGAATTAAGGTCCAACATTTATCCTGGGACATTCCAGACAGAACACAATTTCCAGCTTCAGGAAACTGAAAATCGCCAAACGGAAAATTTTATCAATGTCCGTAAAATATTTTCCAAGAACTTAGTTTATCGAACTTTTCTGTTTTACTTTGTATGAATATGCAGAATGAAACGAGTGTGACAGACGACAAATGAAATCTGTATAGCGACTCAGATGAACAGTACTTTAAGTTTTCTTTTGTTATTTCGAAACTTGTTATTTCATGTCAAATTGAGAACGATACCTGACAGATCTATGTGGCTTTCAGCAAATTGCACAAGTTGCATGCTTGTGATGTTTTTTCTAACAACTTAACGAAGAAACATTAACTTCTGATCTGAAATTTTCACACAAGAGATATACGATCCACGGAGAGGGTAATAAGCCTTAGTATGGTGTGTGCCAGATAGGCTGTGTTTATGGTTGCAGAACGTTTCGCCAAAAGATTATACTGAAGATCTGTGTTTTCCAATTTTGTATGCAAAAATTTGGCAATAATCGAACCGTAAATTACTAAGAGGTTCTATTGGAAAAGTTTGACAAGATGTTTATCTGCGAAAAACAAACGTGGGCACTTTTTGAAGTAGTCAGGTATGATGGATTGTTCAAGGTAAATTCCGAGAAAAAAATCTATCAAATTTATGGTATATATTATAAACAGATTTGTTTTTGTTTCGTCACATGTTGTGTGCGCATTACTGTCACGTTAGTGTTTTTCTCTTTCAACTGAATTGCGACTACATTATGGACAATGTTATCCTGTTCATTATTACAGATGGGAGAACATAATCTACCGGCTAGGTGAAGCTGAGTCACTCATCACCCATGTGATCAAGAAGGGCCAAGTGATTTTCAGCCAGGAAAACGGATTTTTCGGATTTTAACCGGCTAAATTTATTACAGTCTATTCAGTTCATTAGAGCTGGTTGAACACCTTCTCTTTTCGTTGTGGACTTATCCGAAGATCGCCGAACAATTTTTCTCTCCTTTTATACTCCCGCGTGCTTTTAATTTCGGAATGTGAATCATGTACTATGCGCTTTCCTCGTCATACGTTACATCCTGACATCACTTGACTGTCGGTCTTGTGCTCATCGATTTCGTCATGTTTTCTTCGGCATTTAACTCTAATACCAACTGGTGATTTTCTCCATCTCTTTCTTTAATTCTGGTCGGATGTATCAATGTTCAGTGCCCATTAAAACAAATTATGACATGTTCATACTGTGCTTACAAATGTGGGTATTTGTCTAAACCAGACATTTTTGTCTGCCTATTCACTAGTATTGTTGCACGTGTTCCCCTCCCACATTTTCTCACAAGGCTGGTAGGTGCGCACATATGTTTCCTGTTTTTTTTTTCAGATTGGTTTGTATGCCTATACATTGTGTGGAAGTGTTTTCTCCCAACAACGTGCATCCACCTCCCTTCTGATCGTTAAGCTTGCTGTTGGGGGGAGGTGCGTGTCCAAAAGTGAAGCACAACACAAGATTCATTTTATACTCTCATAGAAATCGACAGTAATAAATGAATATGAAGAGGGCACACATTGTATCGGACTTTCGAGATGAACGGATAATGCAAAGTCGCATAAAATGTTTACTAGATGTTAGACTTCGGACGAAAATACCGTCTATCGAGCTGATAGTTCTTGTTCATACTGGGTAGTTTAACTGACACATTTGTATATTAGGCTGTCATATCGTTGGATAGAATCAGCTGAACTGGATTCAGGGTGATCAGACGTGATATTAAAAGCTTATTTCTGTTTGTTTGAGAGTTTGTGATTCGTAAATTTGCGAATCCAGCTCATACTTACTGCAGAAAGTCGCACTAAACGGAATTTCTACCCAAATTCTATCGTTCAAAATGTTTATTTGCAAAACATTGATATTTAGTGTTATTTTACCAACTCAATTATTCCATTCAACAACCGGTGTAGTTTGTGTCTGGTTGAAAAACCGATTGACTTGCTGTAATCAATCTGTGGAAGATCACGATGATAGCGCGGTGACTGCTACAGACTGGATTCACATTCAACTTGGTCTTTCTTGCCTATTAGGTTTAAGCAACTCGCTATAGTCCAGTTCAACGAAGTAACCATTGAGGACTGTTCTTCAACCAACATTGACTGGGACAACTTATATTTCCTTTCCCCTTCTATGTACTTCATGTTGGGTTAGTCGCATCAGTGAGAAGCGAGCTATCACCAATAAATATTGTAGCATACAAGCCGGCCGTTTTTATTTTCATAGCCCGTTCGGCTTGTAGACCAGGTTTGGAACAACGTAGAGACATCGAGGGGTAGCGTTTTTTCGCGGTAGGGGCTTCGACAGTAGTCCTGTTAAAGAAAACAGCACGGATAAGCATGAGCCAAAGGGCCAGTAGGTCATGCACACGGCTCACGTAATCGATAACCAAAATGGTGGTAGCAACACAGCACCACGCCTCGCTACAAAATTCAGACTGAATCCGTGCGCGCTTGCTAGTTTTGGTTGCGCGCTACAACATAAGGAGTGCTTGTCGTAATTCACTGAAGCGCCTTTGATTAGGTATGTCCGTCCTTTTTGTGGTTACAAACAATTAATGTTGACCATATAGCTATTTAAATAGTCGAGCGATTAAACAAGCTATACACGCTGCAGACAACAAGCTTGTGGAAGAATAACCCGACTAGACGACTAATACGGTGGTGTTTCTAAAAACGGTTCGAAGTGCAATCGCTGTTCGTTCGACCTGCTGTAACCGTTCTACCAGTAAGAACGATGCCTTCCCAAACGCCTACCGAGTGTTAGGATATTGGTTTATCGACACTGAGGCCGCGACTATCTTATTATGCAACTCTGGCCTCCGTGCTCAAAAGTTTGTGCGGATGCTCAATCTACCCCGGCCAATAATCAATCAAACTCTGAGTGAGAAACACTAATTATGCTAGTGTCAGCAGACATGCAGCCCACAATCGTCGATTTTCTTACCCACCCTGGTTAATGCATTCGTAGTTAGAAGTAAAATGTGGTTCGGCGAACAGTCTATTGTCGGCTATTCATCATCGGGTCAACAAGTTCTACTATCCTGGCGGTCAAGCGAGTATGACTGAAAGCTATTTACTGCTTAATCACTTCGAACAGGTGTCCGAGTTCGTCTCCAGAGTTGTCAGGTTGGCAACGGTAGGTCACTGTGTTGAATTTGCCCATTGATTAAACACGGAAAACGAATTTTGATCAAAAGGTTGCGGAATGTAGACAGTAGTTGGAGGCAAACATCCACGTGAGACTAAAAAAACCCAATATAAGTGCGGTGGGAAGCGGCATTGAAAGGACAGCAAGATTCAACACCGCTATACTTCCAGAGTCACCAGACGATAACTATTGAATGAGTCATCCAGGATTTCTGAGAATGATTGTGCATACAATAAAGACGCTTAACATCTTCACTATGGAACCATGGCGAATTTCTATGCTTTCCGAAAACTAAGAGCTGAAACGTTCCCACAGTCGTGCTACAATGCGACAGTAACGTCGCCCCGTCTTTGACACCTCTGATCGTGTGTGTGCGTTTGGCGCATTCTGAACGGTTTATCCAACCAACTACTACAATAGGATATGGTCTCATCAACATTCCAAGTTGAACATCACCCACAATCGATCGCTGCTGTTGCATTCCCATAGACTTTCCAGTCGGCCCCTTTCGAGAAGAGGCACTAGACTCGAGTTTCACTCTCATTAGAGCTCGTCAGTAGTGCATATCATCGCCACTGCTGGGACTAGAACTCCGGCCACTCTGTTCATGAGGCAACTGTGTTTACCACTGCGCGGTTGACCTCACATTAGGCACGACCGAATTATCATATGTGAACGCGAGGATATGCACTACTGACGAGCTCTAATGAGAGCGAAATTCGAGTCTACTGTTCTGCAATTTGAATGGTACCGACTGGAAATTCTATGTGGATGCGAGAGCTGCGATCAATTGTAGATGATGTTCAACTTGCAACTAACCAGATCCCCGACTTCACTTCAGTAATCATCGACATTCGTTGTAATCGGGTGGGAGATGGAACAGGTTGTACATAAAGCTGTCAACAGCACATCCTACTAGTCACGTGTCATTTCGTCACGGATCTGCAGTACGAATGACCAAGCTTACTTCGCCACCATTAAACCTACAACGAGCCCTTCAGCAAGAAAGTAACTATTTGGATGCCTTCAACTCTTGCTTTAAGAACGTTGGGTAGGTTACAGGTGTTGTGTTCCTGTTCGGGTGCAATCAACATTGAGCCTCACAGGCTGTAACAACCGCAGAGAGAACACGTGACTCGTTAGAAGTACATACTAAATTGTCGTATCTACAAACGCTCTTCCTATGTGCATGGAGGAATGAGCCATTGGCCTTTGAAGGCGCGACCAATCAGAACGCATCTTAAGTCTCAGCACGTGTGTGCAGCACACAGGCGGCATTGATGCATACACAGCTATTGGTTTTAACGTAAGTAGCACACATTGGGCATTTCACTCATTGTGAGAAACAGCTTCGCTGACCTCCGCAACCATTTATTCCATTCGTACGTGACATACACTCCAAGATAACGCCTTCGTAACAGCCCCGTTCGGTATGACACTTTGTGCCGTTTATGAGGATGTATCCATAGATTTTGTCACTGGTATTTTTACAGCATGTGCGTCTGACTTTTTGAGAAACCAGCAGCTGTTCTCCAGTTGGTAAATTTGTTATTTGCTCAGCGGGTCGATGTGCAAGTAAACCTGAGTAAACCACAAATAACCCTGACGTTCTGAGCATTCAGGTCGTTCACCTGTGATGTGCCAGGTGTTAGACTGCATCTAACTGATCAGCACTGACTAGGTCGCAGCGCCATGAAATCATCTAACCCCCAAACACAAGGCGACATCAGAAAACAAACACATGAGTCACAAACTAGATACCACATTTCGCAGACGCACGCACAGGAAAAATGTGAGTGGCCTTACTGTGAGCGTAGAAATATTTTAAGACTTGCCACTTCTTAATGCGCTGTATGTTGAGACCAAAAACTATCTCAAAAAGTACATGGAGTGTGATCGGAATTGGCATAGATCGGTATCTGTAGGAAAATGATACCTTTTGAAAATACTACATTGGACAGATTGAGTACACTTCGGAATGACCTCACGAGGCGATATCCAGGATAGAAGCTAAGCACGACTAAGTAACCAGACACGATTTTTCACCTGTTGTGGTGAACATTGACTGTATGGCGTCCGTAAGGATTTCGGCTGCAGCCCTGTTTTTCCGCTTGTTTCTCCTGAGCGCATGCTCCTGTGTATGCTTGATACTAACGCTATGCCAGTTCTTTCAGTCGTGCAACTAGTTACACACAGTGAATATTTACTGGTTTCTTACTGATCTACAATACCACTTCTGTTACACTTTTTCGAGTGTTGTTTAGTATACTTGAAAGTTCTATGGACTTTTCGCTTGCCGCACTTTCAAGTGCCGTGGAATGGGTGTAATCCCAACTCGTGCATTTTTTTCCTGTCTTGGTTGCTGCCGTAGGTCCTTGATTAGACTTTTTCCATAGTTTTATCCTATTCCCAAAAATATCTAGAAATAAACGGTTTGTTGGCAAACTCTACCGCGTTCTTCGAATGCAACGCTTGTTGGTACCACAGTATGGTTGTAATGTTGCGTCCGTCCACATTATTTATAAATTTTGGCCATAATTATTTACACCTAGCCAATGATACAGATTATTTTCCTCGCTCGATTAGTTGGGCTGTTTGGGTTCGTAGGTCTGTGTATCCCACTGTCGGGCTGACTGAAAAATGGAGGTTGAAAGACGACCTTACACAAAGTCTGGTGACATAAACATTATATATATGAACATTGTATAATCAACAATGGCTGGAAGCTCGTGAATGGTTTCCTGGTTGTGGCCACTTGTCAGGTATGTGTACCTGGTTTTCTTTTATTGTACATTCTACCATACAATCGGTAGATACTGAAAACTGTTGACGGCAACTCGTATACGTATATGACTTGTTGTATATAGCACCTTATGAAATTGTAATAACATTCAGTATCGTGGGCCAGATTGAGTTTCTTTACAGTTCCAGCTGGTGCTCTTAACGTCCGCGTTGATCTACGGACTTCATTTAGTCGGAAATAAACACAATGACCTTTTACATTTATGCTGATATGAAATGGCCTCTACAACCGGCGAACGTGTCTCAAAGTATTTCACTTGAAGATACCTCGATCCACTTCTGTTAGTTACAGACCGCAATAAATTTTCTCACATGAAAAATGGCAGACTGGAGCAGAATGACCTCCCTCGTTTTTTCACGGATGTAGTGTTCGCCGTCATATATCATCATTGTGCAATAAAAATCTACACGAAAAAGTGTAAATTAATCGTGGGATATTTAACAGATAAGGGGTTTGGCCTGTCGCTGATGCATTAGAGTGATGAACCAAGTGGCATTCAATCATTATTGCCCGAACAAAGGGGTTGCATTTCTTCCACTTTGTGAATAAATTTTCGGAACAACTTTTCACCTTCTAACAATACTCATGATATCTTTCCATCCTCAGTCTATTCATTAAGGACACAACGAATTAACTGTGCGTAACTCATTATGTACCTGTTCATACTGTACTGATGGGTAAAGCTTTACCATTAACCTAGGTTGCTACCAGTCACCCTCACACTAACCGTTGGCTTCCTAGATACCAAAGCTGCACGTAACATCTCAATTGGATGACATGCCTCTATTTAAATTAACGCTTCAAGAGATCCCGAGTAACAAAGAGTTATCAGGTCTGTCTTGACAGTCTTTCAAATGATGTTCTAATCGTAATATAAAAGTTATTCAAAACTACCTTTTGTCCGCTTTCAAACGATCTTATTTCTTTTGTGGTACCTGACCATGACCTGACGAACTAACTTGATTAAATTTACAAAATGGGTTAATAAACGCAATAACCTCAACCTCTAACTGAGTAGATTAGAGACCACTATTCATTTACGATGCAGAATTGACTCATCAGGTTGACAGCGAAAATAGTTGGCTACGAAGACACTAATTTATTGATTTATTTCTTCACCTTGAGGGTAGATATTGATAAGTGTCAATCTTCTTCATTCTGCTTTTCTCAACTCAAGTTGTCCCGTCAGTTCTGAATGCTGTTTTGATCAGCAAACAAACTAACATATATATGATCACTTTGTAACAGATATCACCTCCAGTAATTTGAACAAAACTGTTAGGAGAGGAACATTGGTAGATGTCATTTCGTATTGACTCGTTAATACCAAGTGACTAATAACGCCAGGAACTTTCAGCTTATCGTCTGCAGTACTTGGGGAGAGTGTGGACAAAGAAACGAACAATAGAAACTTCTAGTTATGTAGTCTGAATAACACACACTGCTCTTAAGGTCATGGCTACCTAGGGTTCACAAATAGTTGTTTTTTTACACACAACACAGATTCGAACCGGTTTATCACAATGGCTTGAACAAATTTTTGGAACCGGGGATTGTGGTAGTACAGTATGATAGTGACCGTTGAGATTAAGTCCACGTTCTGGTCAGTTGACGAGGTGTGTCGTCCGATCGGTGAACCTAGGTCTTACGATTCTCTGTAGCTGAAATATCCGGTTTTGAGGCTTGTTTGTGAACTCACTTAGATACATGTTTCTTTATTCGTGACATCTATTATTTGTCGGTTCTGCCCATGTAACTCTCTCAGCAGTTACTGAAGAACTGGCATATACACGGTGATTTGGCATCAACAGGTTGATCTCCTGTGATCGTAAGCACAGATAACCTGTATGTCTGATTAAGCATCTGCAAGTCGGCGGCACTATGATTCCATCTCAGCCAACAAAGATAAGTCGTTGGGTTGTCCGTAAAGTCACGATATTCTCTTTGAAGTGTATCTCAGCATAGAGTAATTTCTTGGGGACTACATCATTCTTATCACACTTGGGTTTCCGTTCGCTATGATGGTGAATAAAGTTTCCTAGGTACCTATTACACTCCAGAGTTATCTTGAGTATTTCTAGTTTTTGCGTAACGTGGGCTGACATGCGGATGTGACGTGCTGTAGTGTACAATGTTCTCCTTACACTCCGCTTCTATTTCACCTGGGTGAAACTGATGAAGTAGATATATGAATTAGAACACGTTGGTTTCCTATAAACGCAAAGGAGCTGTCGGCCTTTCTTTTGATTAGTATGTCCAGGTAAGGCAGACTTTCGTCAGTCTCTGCCTTACACTTCACCTTGAGGTTGAGATAGGTCTCTTCCTTCTAACAAATCGACAAACGGTACATCATGCAAATTTTGGTGCATTAAGAAGATTGCGTTGAGAAAGGTCAGTGACAGCACACATGGATCAGGTTACCCGTTCACGCTTTAAACATTCTGTGTGGAAAACAAGAACATAAAGTTGAGAACTACCACACTTCTCAAAATTTAGATTCAATGTCTCTCTGGTGGCATGAAAACACTGTTGTATCAAGACAGTTTAAGAGCCTTACCAATGTCCGATCATGACTACTACCATGCACCAGCACTATGATTGACTATACAGCAATAGAAGACAGTTGCAACCAGTTCGACAGCAAACAGGTGAATAAAACGATTATGCTAAGAGAACAACAAGAACAGCCCTGACAATTAATTGTTGCTATAGTTTCGCATATAGTGGTATTCAGCTCTTAAAGACAATATACTTCACAAAATCTTAAATTAACTGGTCAATCAGTGACACCGTAAGAACTGTCATCCACAAGCTACATACCGCATTTACTCACTACACTGTATAAGATGCATTTTTCTCTGATAATAGCCCAAAATTTATGTGTGCAGAATTTAGGTTATTTGTAACCAACTGAAGGGTTGGACAACAAGAAAACGGTTTTTATTAGTCAACCAAAATGAAGAGTTCGAAAATGTAAATATCTGTCGACAAACTCAAAAATCGGCAGAAAGTCCTTAGCGAATTATATCACAACGGAGAACTTACCCAAGTAAGACAAATCTTCACAATGCGTTATAGGCAAAATAGGAGAGGAAGACGAACATACAGTTGCTGGTGGTAATTTAACAAAACGTCATCCATTGAAGCGTTGAAGGAACCTGATATTCAGTGGACTGTACAGTGAAACGTTGCGCAAAACAGCGTGTTATGACCATGTGTTCGTAACTATGTAAAATACACAATGTATAAGCCCAGTATGAATATCAGAATCTATACTCGCGGCAAATACGACAGAACTACGCAGCAGTGAGCAGACAGCAGTAGTATGAGTCACACAGTGTTGTTGAAAAATAGCAATGAAAGGAAAAATATAGTGTATACCTTAGACGACGGGTGTTTGCATGAAGACAAAGCGCGTGTCACAAACTGTGGACAATTATCGGCAACCGGGGCCGCACAAACACATCATAAGAAGTTAAATGTGATGGAAATCAACTGAAGCGTAATTCACATTGGAGAAACAGAAACTGTTCTGAACAGAACGAAGCTCGGTGTTTCAGATTGGATAAGGAAATCAGTTGTGATTTTTTGCACGCCGCAGTTGATTTCGATGTAAATAACCGAACTGATTAAACCAAAGCCATCGTACTTGACAACAACTTGACCAATTAGACGCAAAATGATTACAGTCCAACAACTGTTAGCAATATAAGTGGTGTTTTATCTTTTATGATGATAAGGCTTTCTCAAAGAATTCAGTTAATTCATTTACTAAGGCTTTCGTTCCTTCAAGATTTCCGGGTGTTATTTGCCTACGTGGCACAACTTGAGTACTGTCGGTGTTTTTCTTCTAGTCTCCTTTGGAAAATATTTCGCCCTATGTTTTCATAACATTCACTTGTCTGACAACCATGACCATGTTAGTATAGTACTGTATAAATCAGATGATGACTCAGTGGCACAGAGCTCACTGAACTTTGGTGCAAACTGTGTAAATGCACCAAAGTTCTCATGGAAAGTACTGACTACTGGGCATAAGTGTTGCATCTGAACTGTAAAGTTAACAGATAAAAACAACAGTGGCTGACGCCCGACGTGTATAAGGACCAGCGGTCTATAAGGATCCCGGTTACAACCATGTTTTCTGGCCTACCTGTTCTGTGCTTATGTTTCTGTATGTGCCTGCTGTAGATCTGAAACGGACTCCATACCACTTCATTCAGCAGTGCAACCAGTTGTACGCAGCGAATACCTACCCTTTTCCTAACAATCCTTCTATCATTCTATTCTTTAAGATAGTTTTGATGTCACCTTTTCCAGTGTTGTTTAACCCACTCGAAGCTTTTAGACACTTTTCGCTGAGACCGCCTTTAAAAGTTTCGTGTTTGTTTTTTCCCTTGACTGCTGCTGTTGGTCGAAGATTAGGCTAGGGCCAACTACGTAGCATATTTTCGAACATCGTTAGAAATATACTGTTTGTTTCCGAAACCCATGGCGTTTTTTTTTTGGCTCGAAGTTTGTCGGGACTACTGTTCATAAGTTCTTCAGGATGGGCGTTCTAAATTGTTAGTGGTCGAGGGTAGAAAGTATACCGCTTTGTCCACAGTAGGTGGGCTCTAGCAACTTTGTCAGCTTGCACTTCGCCTATACTGGGCCTGTACCTGACTGTTTCAACCGCACAGGTCGAGTTTGATTCTTAGGGAAGGCAATGGATTCCTACTCAAAAAGAGCCCCTAATTGCACAATTTCATTCACTATCCTGTCAACCTTGTAACGATGTGTCGCTCAGTTGTCGATAAGGCTGTAACATAGAATATTATTGAATAAGTTGAAGGAGTGCTGAAAACACTGTGTACTGGGGATAACAAATGTTCCCATATGAATCCAAATTCTTGTAATACCCACCAGTAATCTAAGCATCGCTCAACAAGTTAGTCCTCTCTGTGAATGCAACCTGGAGGTAAGTTCTAGTCACGGGATAATCTAGTAAGATCAACATGGTAGTTACTGCGTTTCCTATCCAAACGACCGAACGATCTGAGCACTACTGACAGGCGAATGTGACTGAGCATTTGCATGTAATAATTCAGTCAGTGGAATCTCAGTCAACACAGTCGCCTCATGAAAGTGTTGCCAGGGTTCCTGTTGTGGTGCTGGCAAGAACAACCACTACTGAAAGTCCATGACGGTAACCAGGCCCAAGTTTACTGTTTCTTTTTGAAACGGACATATTGAATAATCTATGGGCATGAGAAATTTGCGACCACATATGAGCGTCATTAAATTTATACGAACAACACTCCTCCGTTGTTTACTAGCATAACTGCGACCGTCGAAAAATATTCACCGCTGGTGAGCAGACACAATTTCCTGCTAAGATGAACGATGAATGAGAAAATAAAATAACGTGAGCATTGACCATAATTACACTTTGGGTTGTTGCAGTAGGTGCTTGTTGTCTATTGCGTGATATACTCCGTTTGCAAAAACTTACTACTGGGATAGTTGCTAGTAGCATGAAACATTAGATAAATGAACACTCGGAATTAGACGTTTTATACTTCAAAAAATGATTCAGACTGTCACAAAAATAGTTCACAGACGATGATGTGATTCACTTTAACCACGTATGCGATCCACCGATTGTGAATGTCGAAGGCGACTCAGTCGATGACGTGGTGTACCTAAACGTTCTGGAACAGCACAAGGAAACGTAAAATATATCGAACATAAATACCCATTTGTCCACTACGGGTCTTTGGTCGCAAAGGCTCAGGTATCCGGGGCAGCTAATAGCATGCACAGATTTTCCAAGTGTAGTGAACAAGTGGGCATGCGCTAGACCCTCGTTCACTAACATTTTAATACGAATATCCTGAAGAGCAATCGGAACGCAGTCCCAACAGACATCGAACTAGAGAACGAAGTGAGGTTTGGAAGCAAACCGAATATTTCCAGCAATATTTGGAACCCTGATAAGTAGCTGGTTCTAGTCTAGTCCGGGAACAACGGCAGCAACCAAGAAGAGAAATAAAAGAGGCGCGTGATGGGCTACAGCTCACTCGGCGGCACTCAAACGCGCGCCGAGCGAAAAGGGCGTGGAACTTTCGAGTGCGTTACGCAACGCTCGAAAAGGTCCGGGCTACACGACCTTGAAGAATGAAATAGTTAACGAGTCATTAGGAAAAACGCAGGCATTCGCTGAGTGCAATCAGTTGCACCAGTGAAGAAAGGAGTGCGTACAGAACAGACAAGCTGGAAAGCACGGCTGCAACCGTGATCCTTAGAGAAGACACAAGGTAGCCGGTCACTATACGAGGACGGATTTGCAACTTTTCAAACGTAGATAAAAGCTGAGGTAACTATGAACTCCTAAATATAACAATCGGGAAGTGAGGACACCAAGACATGCTAGCTAACCACATTATGTCTGAAAACGCAAAAAGAGTGATGTAATGTGGCGATTGTCACTAAACCTGTTTCTCATCACTGTTATTTTACTACATTGTTGACAATAAGCTCGTAGAGCTTTCATTATTTGGTACTCCATTTTGCTAACATTGCCTAACCGCTACATCAGACCACATCGTACATTCTTGTTTGACTTGAGTAAAAACAACAACACAACACGTTTTCCAATAAACTCTGCTACACCTGCATGGTCGTTCTTCCTACGACGCCGGTGGTTGCCATCCAGTTTGAAACATCCTATTTGTTGGATTAACTCTCAGTCCTGTTACTTCGCATCCTCAGCTACGTTTGGAACAATCCGAATACTTTCCAGCTTCATTGGACCCCTCACAAACATTGTCAATCTTTGGTGAATCCAGTCTTTGACTTCACTCGTTATTATTGTATCGAGAACTATTCTAGTTCATACATCTGTTCCACTACACATGCTCCGTTGATGTGGGAGCCTTGACACTACCAGATACATTGATGCGAGGCAGTAAAACAGCGGGCAGCCGGACAAAAAGCGATTATTCACCGGTTGGTACAACGCAGCGCTGACTGCATAAGAGTGCTTAAGCTGTGATGCCTTTTTTATGAGTGTACATAAGAGTTATTTAATAGCATTTTCAATCCAGAGGGAGGGGTTAGGAAGGGTTACTTCAAAAGTTGAGCATTCCGATTCACAAATTGTTGTCTTTGACTGTCGGTGCACTAATACTCAATACTGTTCTTGTCAACATGTTGATCCAAAACCAATGTATTGGAGTTACCATGCAATACCGATTCGGATCATGAGTGACCAAATTATATACAAGACTATCGCGGATCTGACAGGCCAATCCACTCAGTTGAAGTTGCTTTGCAGTTCACTCTTATTCATTATATCTATTCTATTCTCCGGTTTACTTGGGTACATACATCGAATGGTTACCATACATGTCTGTAGAATAAATACGACATACATCGAATGGTTACGATACATGTCTGTAGAATAAATACGACCAATAATTATTTGTTGATCAACTTTTGGAATAAGGTAGTACCAGTCAAGTGTCAGCATCATAGAGTTCACAGTATCTGTCGAAACAAATGGACGATTACGTGGTCAGATGAGATGGCTTCTGGAATGTTCTGGCCTAATTATTGTCAATGGGCAGCCTGTTTAGAGAGCGAAGAAATAGTGGTCAACTTTCGATGCAATTACAACCATGATTTCTTTAGGAGTAGTGTTTTGATTATGAACTACCATATTTTGCTCCTATGTAGCACTCATGCGAATGCATGTATGAGTGTATGATGGAAGTGGAAATCATTTGCTAAAATGAACGATCAACCGTGTGAGTTGCACTTCAACAATCAGTCGGTTTCATGAATGGGAGCAGCAAATCCATTCATACAGAAACAAGTGAACATCTGCAAACGTCCTAGTAGAAATACACTGTGAACTGATCAATGGAAATCGAGTTTGATTCGAACAGCTAGCGATAGGCCAAATAGATTGCACAATCAATATGAATCCCGTAGCGCTAAGGCATTTCAATACTGATCGCACGATTTGTATAGTTCTCATTCTACATTCCATCTGAACAGGTGATGCACATGCAGGTGTTCGATGCATGTTCGATACATGTCAGTAGAACAACCAAACCGGATGTGAGTGGCACTGTATATCCGTTACATTACAGTAGAAATTTTCAAAGTGAAATATTGTTTTGTGGAACATAAGGATTTTCAAAACAGAGATGCAATTCTACTCACACTCGTAACGTGGCTGTCTGTTTGAACGTTTAAACTGATGAACGGAACGTGTTGGAAATAGATGCATTCCACCATATAAAGTGGGCTGCCCTATGTTTCTGCGGGAAACTGTAACCGCTCACTTCTGCTAACATCATGAAATACAGAACTACATCATCTGTATGACTGACGAATCGTAATGCCTCAGTGAAACACTGGTACACTTCAACTGTGCCCACAAAAATATCCGCTTCACTCTTGAAACCGAATCACTCGTAGGTATAGAGTTCTTGGACGTGTTCATGTCATGTCGTGAGGATGGCACAATGCAACGTAACGTATATCGCAAAGCAACCTGGTCAGGACAGTATACTAACTTCAATAGTTTTATATCTTTGAGACAAGAGAAGAATTTAGTCCGATGCTTACTAGATAGGGCTGTGAAAATTTGCTCAGATGACACCATAGAAGAAGAAAAACAGTTAATATTTAACACACTTCTAGAAAACGGTTATCCAGAAGAGTTTATAGTCAAACACCTGATAATTAGCACCGAGGTAGATGTACCACAAACTATAGACAAAAAGCCTGTCTATATTACGTTGCCTTTCAAAGGTGACAGTAATGTTGAGAATATAACCACGAGACTTAACGTAGCACTTCACAAAATCTATTTCGCAGCTCAATTACGTATACGATTTAACTCCACACCAGTTTTGCGTCCCCATCTAAAAGACATACCACCTGTACATGCTGCCTCGTTTTGTGTTTACCGTTTTGTTTTCTTACTGTGGAAAAAGATACATAAGTCGCACAACAAGGCGACTATCTGAACACATGCGGGAGCATCATCCGATGTGGCTAGCTAGTGGATCGATGAAGACTTGTTCATCGATGGTCGTTGCACACTTGGTCGAATCGAACCATGTGATTAACCCGGCCGTTTCTTTCAAACCGATCTATCAAGTCTGCGGAGTGCAACTGAAGTGGATCAAAGGTCGTTTATTAGCCATCGCAGAAGCCATCGCAATTCGATGACGCTCACCCTCCCCCCGTTATGTTCACGAAAACGTCTGGTCAAAGCATTGAACCTCCCGTGGCCATGTATCAATAACCCGGATCGATCTGTTACGTGGGAGCACTGATTTGTCAAAAACTCTTGATGAGTCTGACTAACTTGACATTAATGATTGCCATACCTCACCCTATTGATGTACTATCCATGTCGAACCCATATAAATGTGTTGTATTTAGCCTGATGATGAAACACTGAAAACAAGCTTGTTTGCTACGCGCTTCCTCTCAGAACGATATTCGTATCTAAATGAATATCAAGAGTGATATGATTATTTATCCAGACATACACAAAAATGATTCCTAATAGTTTACATAAAGCGTAGGTTCACGTGATGATTGGGTGTTCATAATTAATTTTCGATACGCGCTTTACCACTGCGCCCACCAGCACTCAAATTGCCCACTGGGAATTTATGCAGTATTAGAGAAAGCCTGTCCCGTCCAGCACATGCTTGTCGGCTGGGTTTGCACAGTACTCAACTCGCTTACTAGAACCTCATACCCGAACGACAGAAGAGAATCAATGATGAACTATGTTTCTATCTCAACTATTTACATTTGTTGGACAGGTGGTTTCCGATCACATACCTGAGCGGATTACCCCTTAAAACCACCTGAATTGGAGCGTGGCAAGAAGTGGATGCTAGCCTAGTGCACTATTTCTCATACAGACAACCTTGTCGCAACGTATTGACTGTTCCGGTTGCCACCTACTCGAAAGTCAAGCATATGAATAGGAGTGTATATCCATATGTGAGGGTAACTGTTCAATTGGTCAGGTAATAGCATATCGAAAAGTTGTTCAGTGAGCCAAAATATTGAATGTCCAATTCGCATGTTCCTACACCATTCACATGCTCGTGTTGATCAGCCGGAATTCCGGTCCATGACGCAGCCAGCAATCTAACGCAGGATCAAAGTCCAAGAAAGATCCATAAGTTTAAAACACCGGCTGCAGCGGTTGGTTGGAACAGGTTCATCAGTCAAACACAGCAGTCATGTAGTACCAGTTGGATTGTCGAACTTGCTTTGATCGAAATAGTCGGCTATGTTGGATCGGAATCGGACAGGCACTCTCGCACTCACACGCCCATGCAATCACGCATCCTAACTTATGCTAGATAAGTCATGAAAAAAATTAACCAGTCACCTGTACAATTGTTTGCCGATTGGCCAGTTACTTGTTGATTGCTTGCGTTTGGTTATTCACTCTTTTTATGCCTGTACCACGGGACTAATCGATACACTCTCATCATCAACATTATTGCAGCCATGAGTCTGACCAAAAGGTACTGTGTCTCGGGCCGCCGTTCACCTCAACAGTGACGTGGAATATCCTAGAAGAAAACGTTACTAAGAGGGTTGAAAATTATTAAAAGAAGACTAAGCGGAAGAACTAGGAATGGTATGGATACAGGTACGCCATTGACTGCGACACACCGCCATCTCGGATAGCGTCTCTAACCAGCGGTGTGAGTGATCACAAGGACCCCATCCCGGCAGGTGACACCTACTCACTCTGCTCAGTGAAGCAGTCAAGGTCTTCAAATTTGGTGACCACGTTGTTGTTTGACCACCACTCGGTTTGACCCAACTGTTGGTGGTCTCAATATATAATGTCCGGTAAGGTAAACGATCAGGTGACATACGAAGTACGTGACCCAACCATCGCAAGCTATACAACTTAATTAGCTGACCAACTGATCGCTCATTCCGAGCATTCCGGAATACGCGCCGGCGAACGGCCACAATGCTCACTCAATCAGTCCACTTAATATGGACCAATTG